>JAHRHJ020003744.1:0-122383 GCA_019776745.2 Taxus chinensis
TTTGTCTTGCAACCCTGTTCCCCCATGTTAATGGCATTTTCACATGTTAATTCAATCAAAATTATCTTCTATCAAATTCCTCTATCTATCAAAACATCTATCTTTATTCAGTTTTCATTAAAATTACATGATCTATATCTAAATATATCATCAAAGTACATCCAAGATACATACATCCTATCTAATCTTATCCATACATCAAACACATCTATCTATTTATCATCAAAATATTTGATAGTACACATGTACATCCAAGTTACATCATATCCAATTATCAAAGTTCTATCCAATACATCTATTTATCCACATTCAATCTATATAATACATTGGTTTAATCATAATATCAGTATATATCTATCCATCACATCTATTTTATCCACATTCAATCTATCTAATCACATTATCCTATTCATATATCATCTATATACTATCCAATCACATCAATTTTTCCTCTTATCTACTCCATCTACCCATGTATATCAAAAATTAAAAAGCATGAGTACACTTATAGGACAAATAACGTTAGTATCAATTATATATAAATGTGTGTTTGTAAAAGATGGGTGGCTTCCAATCAAGCCATCTATACAATGCCTTCCAATCGAGCTACATCACTATACAAACTACAAGATCTATCAAATCTCTATATGTGTAAAATATGAAGCGGGGATGACATATCACTCCACCCTCCTCTGCACCGGGCTTTGTCTCTCCTGGCCGCCGCCTATCGAGCTCGATGCAACTGCTGAGGGATCGGTCTCGGCCACCTCGATCTCTCCCAGTGCTCCTCCGCATTGATGATCCGCCGCTGTAGCCGTCGCTGCACTCTCCTCCCGCCCCGTATCGAGGCCACATCTGGGGCATGCTGCGTAGGGCATCCTCGTAATATCTCACCTCAGACGGAGGGAGAGACTGGTAGTTGCTCAGGCTCACGTACCTGGTGCTCGTAACGTTAATGATGGCGCAACTGGTGGTACTCCTCCTAGGGTCGTACCCTGTGTGCCAGATCTGTCGATGTGGGCACCCTGGTCTCCCCATACTTGGCCCTGAGGGCCTCCCGGTGTCGAAAGTAGCGGTTACTTGCTGAGATGTATCAGTCCTGGCGAGTTGGGTCCTCTCACAATCAGGGCATCCTTCCTCCGTCAAAGCCTGATCTCCTCCAGAGGTGCTACATGATGTGTCTGTGTGAGTGGTGGCATGCTCTCCCTCTAATCTGTCCAGTTGTAGCCAGCTATGTCCTCCATCATAACATATATAGAAGGCGGGAGATGTCGTGGTAACTCTGTATCGTACCATGCTGCGTAGCCCTCATCCAACCCCGCGTCATCATCATGTATGTGGAGGGGGGGCTCTCCCAAAGGGTCTGCCGGGGGATCAAAATCGGTGTAAATCCGTCTCTCGCATCCCGCCTATTTAACGGAGTGGAGGTGGCATCGGTCGGGCGGTTATGCTGGTACTAGGCAAAACTGCCTAGTATCCGCATGAATGGGACCGTCTCCACAATTTCGGCCTAAGGCCCATGACCACCTGCTCCGTATCAATGCTACCACGTGGGCATCCTGACCACCCATATCGGGAAAATGCCCGATATGGCCTCAGATAGAACTGATATGGTGGTGAGAGTTCTGAACGCTCAGAGTACACTCGGCCCGATATTACCTGTATCTCTGGGCCAGGTCAGCCGCCATCTCGAAATCCATTAATCCACACCCCCCACTGCTGTGGCATCCAAGAAGCCCGGATGGCCTGATCACTGCCTAGATGCTCGTAGGCCCAGAGTAGTAATGAAGCACAAAGCTGACACGATCCCTGTCTCCGACCAAGTGTGTAAATCAATAGCTCATAATATATCTGAGCGATATCATTAGGGCATCGGCAAAGGCAAAAAACCTGTCTGTGCCCCCGGCAAGATTTCGCAAACGCAGGTATAGCAAGTTAGCCAAGAGGAATCTCCACCTCCTGAGTTCTGGCAGGGGCAAAATAGGAGATACAATCTGAATCAAGGTATCCACCTGTCCGAGGGGCTATCTGTGCCTGTACTGTGAGGCTATCATCACTGCCCAGATACTATCTCCGAGTCATCTGCTCTTCTCTGATAATCGCACAGGGCCTCTGCTGATCGCAACTCCCGAGGTGTGATATCGATCGTGGTCCCAGTAATCGGTAATCGGGATCCTGAATACACTCCTCATGGGATGATTGTATCTCACCCGTCCTGAACCAAAATGTGCACGTGTGGCTGTCCCACCTCCGCACTAATGCCCGCATGAGCTCCACATTCGTGGCACGCGTCTATAATATCTGAAACCCCCGAGCCCGGCTACTCTAAATGTTGCAAGTCTGCATCTGTCACCTCAGGAAGGATCGTCTCCAATAGCTCAGGGATGATCCCTATATTGAAGAGCCTCTCGTGCATTGCACCACGACATTCACAAAACTTAATTAGTCTCTTCTTTCCCCAAAATCTCATCTTCCAAAACACAAAAAAATGCATGCTTTCAATCGGCGCGATTTATTAAACTCGGAGGCGTTCATTTCAGTCGACGCCGATTGCTACAATCGAGCTATCCAAAAACAAATCGACGACGATTAAACTAATCGGCGCCGACTGTCTGGCTGATGTAACCAGACCCTGGCCTCCCATGCACCAAAAAAAATCAAAAACAAAAAAAAAAATAATAATAAAAAAAGGGGGTCAAGAATGAGCACTTACCCCAGGTCGTGTCCTCCTGCACTTCTGTCCGCTCCCCCAGAGGCTTCCATGTTGTTCAAATCAAAAATCATCTCTGTCTGAATCAATCGTCAGCGTTGCAAATAAATCGTTTAGTTTTCCGTTCGCATATTTAATGTGCCTGGATGGTCGGCGCCGATTTTGTTGGGTCGACGCCGATTGTTTGGGGGGGTCGGCGCCGATTAGTTGATCGCCCGCCGATTTTTCATGTCTATTTGCCATAGTGTTGATACTTGGCCTTACTGATCTATCTAATCATTGTTGTGTGCTGAATCTTGCTTTTTGGCGCATCTTTTAGATACCTTGTATATCGGGTTTGGTTCCTTTGCGTGGGAACTCTTTAGCCTTTTTGGCCGCCTAGAGTTACGCGGGAGTCTGTAGGCACTTAACGTCGTCTGATTTATGGGACCGTCTAGTTGTCCCTACCAATGGGTCTCTCTCTAGATGCTGACATTTTTGTGTTCTCCTTACACTTCATGGGTCTGAGGCAACTACGTCGTTCATGAGGAGACCGGCGCGTTTTCCCTACCAATGTGAGTTCCTTAGTTGCGCCCTTTTGTGTACTTTTATGCATCATCAATGATAAGATCTACTCCAGATATCCGACTGAGGGCATCCTGCATGTGTCATCTCCCTCTTGTCAATCGGGAATCGTCTGTTCTATCATCAATCCCATCCCTGTTTGAGGGGGATCACATCACACAACATTCTTCTCTCTTCATCTCCCTTGTTTTTGTCTTCATAAACCTTGCTTATCGACAAGTTACTTTGACAAAAAGTGGGCAAATGTAGACACTTTAAAATTGGTTAACAATTGAATGTCCTCCCACTGTTTACTTGCTAGGTAACCTGGGGCACGTTTACGTCACCAAATATCCCCTGGGGATATTATCCAATTTGTGATGTATTTAATCACTTATTCCAAATTTAAATTCATCCCATCACATCTTGCCCATGAGTTGATTAAATATTAAATATTTTAATTACGCTTCTTCCATGATCTTAATCACTTATCCACCCCAAATTTATTTCTACCCAGTATCACATCTATTTTTAATCGCCCTAAGCGGGATATTTTCGTAGTCGGGATAAGTCTTTCTTTCTCGAATCAATCAATTTGGCCATTCTCGGGATTCTTTTCCGCGATCGGCGCCGACCCATATGGTCGGCACCGATTTTCTATACGAGCGGCCGCCGGTTACGGTTATAAAAAGCAAGTCCAGACTCAGTTCTAGGGACCGAAGAGAGCGAAGAGACGAGAAGAGATTACGAACAAGCGAAAGGCGGACAGAGAGCGAAAGATACAGGTTGAGAGAAAGAGAGAGATCTTTTAGCATCAATTGTCATCAAATTAATTGGGCAAGATCCTGTCCGAATCAAGCCCTGAGAGGAGCACCATTACTCTTGTCCTGTTGATACAATCGCACACCACATCTATCATCTGGTGACCCCTGTTCCAGGGTCTCGCCAACTTCGGCACCATCCAGCAGACCACATTCACCTTTCAATTCACGAATCTTGTCAACAGTCCTGATTGACTGGACTGTCTCCAGTCGACGCCGATCTTATCCAGTCGACGCGATCCCTTTCAAGCAACGCCCCGACCAGAATCAATCGACGCCGATTCTCTACCCGTCGACGCCGATTTATCTGCCGAAGAGTAAAGGATACAAGTAACACAAATCCAGCATTTATTTCATATGTTCCCTATTTTCTGTACTTTCTGTCTGCTGTTCAGATTCTGGTTTATACTGTCAATCAGAAAATCTAGTCTTTATTTAATCCTTTTTCTATATGCTTCTTTCTTAATTGGAAAAAACGTGGACTGACATCCGAAGAGGAAAGTTATCGCTTCTCGACCCGCTTCTCGTGCAGTCCACTTAAATACCTTTTACGTGTCTTTTTCTGTCAAGCATAGGTGTTTTACAGGTTATTTGGTCTCTTGTGTGAATTACTCGTGTGCGCCGTCTTATCTACATCGGCTTCCTCATAGTCTACATCTTATCAGGGTATCCAATTCAATTGAGGTTTTCAGGGGTTTTTGTGTTTAGTTTGGTGCATAACTTGGGACAGGTAACAGCGCCCAAAATTCTAGAATCTACATTCTGGCACGCGCGGTGGGACCGAACCAAAGTCCTTATTGGTAAGTTCATTGATTTTTAGTTTGACTTTGTTCCTTTTCTTCACTGATTTCTATCAAGTCCATGTCTGAGCATTTTAATTGCATCATTTCAATCTTGTTTTTAGGCGAAATCATTCATCTTCGAAATTTTTCTAGTTCTAAAATAGAAATTTTTCGTTTCACCAATTACCTGGATATATCTTTATGGGGTTTCTTTGGTGTTTGCTTACCTTTCTGGCGGAGCACTTTGCTTGTTCGGGGAATGGATTCGAGGGGGAAAGAGCTCAACAACACGACTTTATACTAGGGTGGTTGCTTTCTAAAAACGAGACTCATAAAAACATTGTTCCAAATCCCCTATCTCTCCATGCCACGCCATCAGGATTGGCGAACCTAATGTGAATTCACATGACATTGCTAACTTTAGTGAAGAATCCACGTAGATTCCTAATTACATTTTTCATGCTTCCACCTAAACAAGTAGTTCGCTGTCATTTATTACAAAAATTCAAAATATCATAAAAGCTTAGGAACTCTCGTCAGATTCCAATTACATACAACCCTAGGTCCCCTTTCCTTATTTATTAGTTGTAGGTCGATTCCCTTAGTTTAGGTTATAACCATAGGATAGTGTAGAAGTAATAACCTAGGTTTAAAAAAAATTTCAATAAGAAATTTCCACCATCAGGTTTAGGAAATAGATCACAACCTTATCGTTATTAGGTGGTATTGATTATACATAGACTAGAATCAACTTAGGTGCGTTCCCTCATTTAGAACATGCCAACTTAGGATAGGATGTTGTCCCAAATACAGTAGACAAAGCTAAAAAAAAGGCTACATCTACCTTAATTTAGAATCCCGTTAGGATGTCTCTTAGGTTTAGAACTTAATTGTTCCTCAATATTCCCCATGAAGCAGGACTCATGTTAACTAAACGTTATTAAGAATCCTGAAGAGATCATTCAAAAAGACTCACAAGTTTTTCCATAACTAAAACAGAATCTAGCACGGATATTTTACGAAGAGATAAAATAATTTTTAAACATGTAGAGAGAGTTCATTCATTAGTCATCCAACCGCTGAATGTCAGTTACCATTCAAACTAGGTGGTTAAGAAGATTTAAAAACATACCTTGGCATTAAATGGAATTGATCTAAAGGATTTGTAGTAACAAGAGAGTTTACAAACTTCACTTACCGATTAAAAACTTATCTATCTTAAAAAAGAATGCGATTCTTTTCCAACTACTGTATTTCAGCTTAATGAAATCAAGAGAAAAATTGACTTATCCATGGCGAAGCATGATTTCCAAAAATCAAAGGAACACTCCTTATCCAGAAAAAATCACATGTAACGCTTGCAATGCAAAAGAGGAAAGAATAAACAGTTGTTTCAAAGATGTTACATGCTTCCCCCCTAAAAAATAATCATCCTGAGGATTATATATTTTATAATTTACATCAAGGACAATCAGTTTATCCACTTTCTTTTCATGTGTTCAATAAATATCAGAATTTTAAAGTCCAGAAAGAAATCAGCAGTTCACATAGTATGTATTTAAAATAAATAAATATTCTTCCCAAAACTGGAAAATTTATTGTTATAAAGAAATAAATCACAATTTATATCAGTAAATAATCAATTTTATTCAAATAAGTATGAAAAGCAAATTTCATATCTTCCAGTTTTCCTAGGTTGCACTTTCTTTGTTAAACTAGTCCCATTAGACCTTACATTGAGTTACTTCACGATTTCTTAGCCACGCACACTGGCGAGTTTCTAGAATCACAAGGGTTATTTAACACCAGATATTCAGGGGTCTTGGACTTGCAAGGAAATCAAGAAGGAAAAATTGACTATCCATGGCAAGCATGATTCCAAAAATCAAAGGAAACACTCCCTTTATCCAGAAAAATCACATTGTCAACGCTTGCCAATCAAAAGCGGAAAAGATAACAGTTTTTTTTTCAAAGCTGTTACATGTTCCCCCCTAAAAATAATCACATCCTGATGATTATATTATTTTAATAATGGACATCAGGACAATCAGTTTATCCCACGTTCTTTTCATGTGGTCATAACATATCAGACTTTTAAAGTTCCGAAATCAGCATTCACAAGCTGGTTATTTAAAAGAAATAAATATCTTCCCAAAACTGGAAAATTATTGTTATAAAAGAAAAAATCACAATTTAATCAGTCAAAATAATTCAATTCTATGCAAATAAGTTATGGAAAAGCAATTTTTCACTATTTCCAGGTTTTTCATAGGTTGCCACTTTCTTGTGTTAAACTAGGTCCCATTAAGACCTTACATTGAGTTACTCACAGATTTCTTAAGCGCAAACTGGCGAGTTTTCTAGTAAGCCAAGGGTTTTAACATGATTATTCATGGGGTCTTGACTTCCCAAGGAATTCCAATTAACACATGTGAAATTGGAAAATATTCTACTTAAAGCAACGAATAGGAAAACATTTCCTGGCATTTCGGACAAATCAGGAGGTATGTTAATCGAGTAGCTACATGAGTTGATACTTCAACTATTTCAAAAAGGGGGGGGGGGGGTCCACAAAACGAGGTGTTAAACTTGGTAGCCTTGCCAAAAATTTATAGAACTCTTTTTCAGGTTTAACCCAAAGAGACCTTCTCTCTGTATTTTAAATTTCCTATCAAATCAGATAATCTTTTTCCTATCTTCTTCCTCTTTCAAGTATTCACGGATCATTTTAAATTTTGTCCATTTCAGTAAAGATTTTAGGTCTAATACCTCTTCTATCCCCAATGTTGTAACAACTAATGGGGTCCGCATGTCTTCCATTTATAATGATTAAAAAGGTGCGTAGTTGAGAGAAAAACTATGATATTTGTATTATTATTTGTATTAAATTAAAACTAATAGAAGGTACTCTGCCCACCTATAATACTGATCCATGCAATACAGTCAAAACATATCTTCTAAACTGATTAATTTTGCAGTTTGTCCATCTTTTCCTGGTTGATACGAAGAACTGAAACTCAACTTAGTTCTAAAGCTGCCATTAAGGGTTTTGCCCAAAACCTTGAGGTCATTCTAGGATCTTCTCATTAGATATGATTAGTTTAGGTAATCCATGATCTGAAAATCTCATGTAAAAAATCTTAGCCAAAAAAGGAGAATCATCCTTAAAGATTACCAAGAAATAAAATGAGCTACTTTGTTAGTTTATCCACAACAACCAAAATAACATCATGTTATTTTTACCTAGGTAAACCCTTGTACAAAATCTTTTTACCTGCTTATTACTTTTAATTTGTAATGTGGTATGTTGTGAGGATATAATCAACTAAATAGATGCAATGTTCAGCTTAACGTTGACATTCCAAACAAATGTGTTCACAAAATCAATAACGTACTTTTTCATCCCCGTTCCAGATGATATGGTGTTTTATCTCAGCAAGCATATTGGTAATACCAGGTTGGAGCAGAGAGAAAGGTGAAATTGTGAAATTTGGCTAACAATTTCATTCTTAACTAATTTATCTAAGGAGTATACTCGGTTTGAATCTTAAGATTCCCTATGTCAAAAGTGAAAACCTTTATATCCAATATTTGAATTACACCACGGACTGGTTTTACTTGTGGGAAAGTAAGAATCAACATTCCAAACATTTTACTTCATCTTAACCTAAGTTCTTAATGTTATAAGAACATACAGTGCTTCCTACGACTTACAACATTCAGCTACTCTTTTCCATGCCTTTAATGTAATTCAGGTCAAAAGCATTATTAAGGACCAAAAACCTAGCCATCTTCCTGTTCTGGCATTTTAGAGATTTGGACTGAGTGGAAAATACTTCGCCCAAGAGGACAACTTTTTAATCAAAAAGTTACTAAGCAAACAATTCCTCCAAACTGTCGTTAATGCATCTGGCAACAAGCTTAAATCCATGTGGAGCATAATTTCAACTCATGTAACTTTAGTGTTCACTTTTGTAAGCTATGAAATGATTCCATTTTGGAACAAAATAGCTCCAAGTTCTCCTCAATGCATCGTCACAACAATAAATTTCGCTTAGGGTCTGGTACCGCTAAATAGGTATGATGTTAATGATCATGCAAAATTCTAAAAGGCATATTCACATTTCTCAGTACAAACAAACTTCTTATCATTTAGAAAAGGACGTTAGTAGTGCACAACAATTTGGAAAAATTATTTTACAAAATTCTATAGTAACCAGCAGACCATGAAGCTTCTAACTTCCTGTAATTTCTTTGGTGCATTGCCCACTCAGTTAGAGCTACATTTTTACACGATCTACGGAATGCCATTTTACTTGATAACATGACCCAAATAGTGCACTTTTGTGTCATAGAAAGAACATTTAGATAATTATAATATAATCGTCTCTTTCTCAAAATTTCAAAACTATCTTTCAATGATATGTGTTCCTCCATATTTAGAATATATCGAGGAAGTCGTCTAAGAATGCAAGCACAAATTTGTCCAGGTATTCTTGAAAATATGTTCATCAAATCATAAAATCTCAGTGCATTGGTAATCTAAAGGGTAAAAATGTGAACTATAATGTCCATACCTGTTCTAAAATCTGTTTTTATAAATGATCCTAATCTATCCATAATTGATTTATCCAATCAAATATCTATATTAGAAATACCGATGCTCCATGCATATGATCAAATAGATCATCATTCTAGGGAGTGGGATATATGTTCTTTATGTTGCTTTGTTAACATTCTATAATCAATGCAGCAATCTAAGTGTTCTATCCTTCTTTTTCACAAAAAAGTATTGACTCCCTAAGGTGAAACACTAAGTCTAATAAAACCCTTAAAACAAATTTCTTGCAACGGTGCCTTAAGGTCTCCTAATTCAATATTAGTCATTCAATAGGTGCCTTAGGAAATAGGACTTGATTCTAGGCTTGATTTCCACATTGTGAATCAAATTTCTCGTTTTTGGTGGAAGAACTTGGTAAACTCTTCGACAAACAATCACTATAGGTTCGTCATATTGGATAAAGTTTTAATGAATTCGTTTTTTTTACTAGCGGATTCATAATTTTTTAATACATGAGGTACACCGTATTTTTGAAATTGTTTTTTTAAGTTGAAGTTGTGACAATTTTGTAATTGAATCTACCATTTCCCACCTGAATCTCTATTTTTTTTTGTCCGATCATCCAAAAAACTCAGATGTTTTCAAATATTCCAATTTTTCTTTATGGTCATCTAACAAAATTAAGCACTATGATTACATTTAAGACCCCAAAGGAGCAAAATAAAGATCAACTTCAGTGGAAAAACTAGGGTTAATTCAAGGACTACTCCAAAAAGACACTACTAACTGTTATGCACAACATTGTTTCCAATAATGTACAGTCCAGTTTATCTATTTTTCCCTCTTTTCTTTGTTTCGGATGTAATTTACTGATGACAAGCAAATACTAAAAAACCATTAAAGAATACCATTTTTCCTTTTCAATACATCTCAGAAGAATCGGAGAGCTCTTTAAAAGATCTAGCTTTTTTAAATCACCAACAATCATAAAATTATGTGCTTCTTTTATCACTTATGAGTACATCACAAATTGATTCACAGTAAGTTCATCAAAACTGATCATGATAAAAAACTAATCATAAATGAAGTGCATTTCCATAATTGTTCTATTTAAAACAAATCTTCTTTAATGGAAAACAATTAAGTAATCCTTCAAATAAAAGACAAAGTATAAAACACAAGCGAGACAATAATAAATCGGATTCACATTATAGAGGGTCATAATATAATCACGCTAATCCACTAACAATAACAGATAGGTATTCAAATTTACGTGGACTTATCATTTTATATCATTAGTGAGTTCAGCTGCCATCCTAGCCTTTTTGTTTTCTAGCTAATCAAGTATGTTGACATTATTATTATCAACACCCAAATTGGTGTTGTCCTCGGGAGGTGGTTGATTATTATTACTAGCATCTTCTTCCTCCTCATTGCCCATTACTTGTTGTTCAAGTACAACCAAATGATCTCTTGTGTCTAAAAGGCCAGTAAGGATCTCATCAATTTTTTGGGTAGTTACTGCTCCTTTCTCAGGTGGAGGATTATTTGCAACAATTCCTCTTGTTCTAACCATTTTCAATTAATAAGAAAATTTAAGTTTTATTGGATTATGGACACAATAGGTCCAAAAGCTGCAACCTTCAGCTCTGATACCAAGATGTAACATTCTCATTTTAAGACTTTAGAAACAAGGGAAAATAAATAAATAATGTTCCTGTTCTAAATAAAACATAATTTAGAACACACATTCTATGCCAATCAATCTCATAACAAATAACCATATCCAGTTGTAAATGACTCAGTGAATTACCGATCTCTCACTGCATGACTCGGTCCCCAAACTAATCTCTCATGCTTGTCTCTAAGTGTTGAATACTTTTATGTATACTACATATACTTAGTTTTCTTACCCTAATTTGGGTATTGAGTGACTTGTTTAAATAACTTATCTGAATATTTGTTACCAATATTCATCTGAAATCACGTTCCTTAAACTATATTTCCAACATATTGTTCATGTTACTATTCCTAGATGGCATACTCGTCAAATCGGAATACATCCTTCACCTCACTCTTTTGTTATCTAGAATGGTCTTCATTGACTTCTGTCAGTCCACTTGCCCAAGGTTTCTGTTTCGCTCGGAATGTTTCGGCTTCTGGGAATAGAGTTGCTTCTATCCTTTCATTCCTTTTAGAAACAGATAAGGTTAGGGTTAGGAGGAATACCTGTTTAATGTCGAGATGGTGTGCACGTACCGTAGAGAAAGATCAGGTTGACTGCGAAGAACTCCTTTTTGTCTTGGAAGGACTACCTGCAAATAAGAACACAAGACCACAAGATTTTGATTAGACAATAAATGAGGAAATTGCCTTGGGCCCAGGAAATATAAAACTTCCTTTCGAAGGTGGTCAGTTTCCCTGCTAATATGAATTAACACCAAAGACTGTAAATTATCAATTAAATTACTTCGTTAAGACGGGTAAAGGAAAAGGCTGGTTTCTGGTTTTGAGTAGTAGTAACCGATACCGGTTTCTGATAACCGATATCGGTAGGTAGGGTCTAGGATCTGTAGGGTTGGTTGTGTTGTGGGGTGGTTGTGTTGTAGGGTAGCTGTGTTGTTGTAAGGTTAGTATATGGGTGATATTAGGTAATGAGGTGATGAGAGAGGTAAATGAATGATAGTTAGATGCAATGGCACGCTGGGTAGTGGATCTAGGAATGGATTTATGAGGACTGTGATTCAAAAAGTCTAAGAAATGTTATTAAAGAGGACATGCAAGATGTAACTTACTGGTTATTGACGAAGATGCAGGTCCAAGAAACTCTGATGACAAAGGCAGAACTCAGGTAAGATGGCCTGACACACAGAAGATGAGATACCTCCCTCCTGATGATTAGCTGAGTATCAGAGAGCTCTGGTTATCCAGCTGCAGTCTTGGGCTTGATCTCCTTTGCTGCAAACTCGTCTTGTCTCTTCACTTGTCTCTGCTCGGCCAAGTAAAGATCCGGATTCTCTTGATCGCTTCTGATGATCTCTCTTGATTCAAAAGTCCTTCCGCCTTTGTTTCTGGTGGTTAGGGGACCTATTACAAATCACCTTATAAATGTTAAGATTTAATCATTTATCAAAATTTCTTCAAATAATTAAGATGGTGAAATAATATCACTTGCATTGAAAAGCATACTCAATCCTAGTTTTCTACCATCTTATTATTTCTTGGTAAAGAATATCTTAATTGAGATTTCTTTATTGAAAAAGAGATTATAATTTAGCTTTATGAACACACTCCTTTGTAATTTTAAGGTATTTAGTTTTAAAAACTAGAGTTCAAATGTTTTAGTTTTATATTAAAATTAAACCTCCCTTTCATTTGGCCCACCTTTCTAACCTACCCCTAATACCTGATTAAAAATATTAATAAATTAAACCCTTTCACCCCCTCATGTCTATCGGTATATTGACTTTAGTTTTATTAATTTTAATCCTAACCTCAGGTTAGCGAACATAACATGCTATAGGGATATTTCCTATCACAATGAACTCCCCGTATATGGGCATACTCATTCTAACCTAATTCGACTAAATGTGCCAAGATACCTTAAGTCATAGAAAGCTACTTCCTATTCCAATTCATGTTACTAACTTGGCCTAGAGAGAAACTAAGTTTAAGTCAAGATGTGTGTAGATCTAGATGAACTAAAGTGCAGAAGGGTGTTACAACATGTCAAATACAACATTTTATCCTTGTGAAGATCTTAGTCTTCATGCGTAGATACAGTTCTATGCAGTTGGCGTGTGCCGACATCCTGACAAAACTACTTCATCATGATATACATACCCCTAGGGAGGTCGTTAACAACTTAATTCATTTTGGATTAAGGTTCGAATTACGGTAACCTTTCCTAACACTAAATCCAACACCCCTTGAGTTCTTCATCCATATTTGATTTAATTAATATTAAATAACTTCATTAACTCATGATTGCTTTTATGTTTGGTAACTAAGACATGTCGAGCAATTATCCAAAACATAGAATAGCATACATCGCAAGGTAAATTTAATGTAACTCAACTGTTCAAATAAGGTGCAACAACCATTTAGGTTCAACTAGAGTAGACTTGATAGAAAATGAAGTCTGAGTGGTTAAGGATCATAAACACCATCATTTCAATTTACATTCTGTTTGAGAAAGGAAGAGTCTTCCTCCCTACATGGTTATCTATTATGGTTTATCATACCTTTTATATCTTTCACACTTTTTCTATAGTTTTTAATGGTATATTCAATACACATCTCATTATCATTATATGTTATTTATATTAAAATAATGTAACCTTATGCAACTTAGCAAGTTGCTTTCAATTAAGAGAGAGAGATTGAACTATTTATCTTCATCCAACTTACCAAATGACAACAGAAATAAGAATCACAAACAGATATGCTAAATATCATCAGAGATATTATTCCAACTACCTTCATATATGTACAAGAGAAATTACACAACAATTTGAAATGAACCCCCAATATTTTCAATTCATCATGATAAAATACACAATCTACAAGACTATGCATCGCAGACAAATTGCATGTCAAACAGTACTAAGATCATTAAATAATACAAACTTTTCCTCTTTAAAAACATCTCAAGAATGAATCAAAGTTCTCTTTAAAAGAGACATAACTTTACATCATCCAATACATCATAAAATTTATTTCCTTCTTTTATCAGTTACTAAGTCCATATGCAAAATTGCTAGCACGGGTCAGTTCATTGAACAAAGCATGATAAACACTAAGCATTAAAAAAAAGTGCATTCCACTAATTGTTCCATTAAAACAACTCTATTCTTAAATGAAATAATTAATGTAATCATCCCAATAGATCATAAGTAATAAAATACATAAAATAAGCACACATAACCAATCTGAATTTCACTTTATAAGAAAAGATCATAATATAAGTCAGCTAAACTACTGTACTTATAACAGATAAGTATTGTCCTAAAAAATTACTCATTTATATCAAATAATAACTCCTAACATTAAATTATTTCATAATTCATTTTGAATTTGAAATACAAATCTTTTAAATTCACTATAGATAAATGAAAAGAGTTACTTTCATAGAATCAAATACCTTCTTATTCATCTTTACCAAGTTTCTAGAAAACATGTGACGGACAAGTTCATTTCTAGCATCACTAACGTTTTTAATATGAATCATCCAATCAACTTAAACATAATTAAGAGATTCACAATTCAGGTGTGACAAGCCTAATTCTAGGTCAAAATAAATATAACCTAAGTTCTTAGATTAGGCCTCTTGTTACATTAGAAAAAACATTTCCCAGCCACAATGTTTACCTCAATTTAATTGAACAACTATAATAAAGTAGCAACAATTAATACTTAATTACCTTAATAAAAGTAATGTGTTTGATTCTCTTAAACCTATAACAAGGTTTATCTAAAGAAAGGAAGATCAAACTGGAGAGTAAACAATTTACAACATCCTTATCATTCGATTAAACCGAATTCCCATATGCATCTTCAGACAAGAAGGGTCAACATCCTACCCTACAGTTTTCTAAAAATAAAAAATCATTTAATTAATTCATATTATCTGATAATTAATGTGATGATAATAAGGGTAGTTATCATTCACATTAAAATCCTAAAAGTGGTAAATGGAAAGATTAAACTTAATCACATGGGTGAATAGAGCTAAGAATGGTAATAGAAGTCAAACACAATTGATTTTCTAGTGGTTAATCAGTCAACTGTATAATTATTTAAAGGGATTTGATGTTTGCTACTGGCGGGAAGAGGAGATGGACAAAGTAAGCTCATGATGTGATGCACCAACTCTCGGCTTTCTTGTTGTTGCACTTTGTTGATACTTGTTGTCAGCTCTTCGGCGCTTTAATAAATTAAGTGTAAGCTTTCAATGGAAATTTTTGCTCTAGAAATAGTTTTCAATTGTTTATGTGATTATAGTGATATGTATAGTTTTATGTGACGACCATCTGTTTTTGTGATCTTTTTTGAAGCTTCTTTCATGATGGTTCTGAGAATCTAAAACTTTGACAAATCTTCCATTTCTAAAAAACACACTGATCTTTTCAAACATAGTATCTGTGCTTTTGATCCCTGATGTATAAATTCTATTTGCAAATACTGGGAGATTAACCTCACTTTGTAAGTGATGTGAATACAGATGATAATTCAAACACTAAATTGCCAGATTATGCACAATGCAATATGCTTTTATTTGTCTTGAAGCCATCTCACTCATCAGCAAAAGAGATTTTGTTAATTAACAAAACCCCGATATTTTTAGTTCTCCCCTTTGGGATTTTGACTCCACCAATTGTTGGGAATCATCTATTGGATTTTCATATCAATCACCTCTCTAATTTCTTTTGGACAACTCTAATTTAAGGATTGAGGAATATAATGCCAAGTCAATACAAGAAAAATTATTGTTACAATTTTACAACGAGAAATGGAGAAAATGGAAAACGTGTCTTGTGTTCATATGTTAGCTGTGAAGCCAATAACTTCCTCATCAAGTATCGTATTATAGTCGATTGTTGTTTTTGAAGGCATAGATTTAATCTTATCTTGCGTATTTTCTAACATGATTCTTAGCGAGAATGAAATGTCTTTGATTTCAGTCATCAGAGAATTTTTTTGCCATAGTGAAGCATCTGATATCATTTTTATGGTGATTCAGTTTGCTAAACTAAACTGTTTCATGCATAGAGTCTTGTTTTGAAAACTTGGTAAGGGTAACAAAATCAAAATGAAAGTGAAGATGTTGAGAAAGAGTTACTCCAAAATAGGCATGCATATTAGCCAGATTGGAGGACACGTGGCAGGGGGCAGATGACCCGGAGTAAAATCGAGAGGACATTTTAGAAGTCAGAACTGTTGAAGGTCAATAGATTGATAATCCCTTTTGAAGTGAATGAGAAGAGGCAGAAGAGGGAAGAAAGATCTCCTTGCCGACGTGGAAGACAGCAGATAGTTTGCTGTCATATCTGAAGTCCAAAGCAAAGATTAGCTTGTCCATGCCACGTTTTGATACATTTCTTGTGGGATTAAATGTCAAGAAGGTGTAGGATTTGTCGACAAAAAGGGTGTTCCCATGGCGTGAATGGTGTAAAGATGTCAATCTTTCTCTATTTGAATTCCTTTCCATGGCCAAAGAAATTGAGGAACACTCTGTATCAATTCAATAAAGAGGACATGATAGGATCTAGGAACCAACAAATGATGAAGAGTACACTGAACAAATAGTTTCAACTGTGATGCTAGTGAAAGTGATGGAGTCTCAGAACATTATAGCTGAGGGAGGACGGTGATGTGTGATAATACAAAAAGATCATTTGTTGGAGAGGAAAAAGGCTAATGCAAGTCATGGATCAAGTGAAAATGAAGGTACTTTGCTTGTTTTTAGAGAGCATGTGGGCACGAGTAGAAGAGATGGAGAAGGTAGCCAAGGGACTAGAAGGGTTCCATTAAAGGAAATACAACAGAAGCTTGAAGATATGGAGCAGGAGACTTCAAGGCAAAAGCAACGCGCAACAGAGAATGAGCAGGAGCTCTGAAAGGGTAAGGCGTTTCCATTTTGACATAGTTCTAAGGGAGTGTTGATAATCTAGTGGGTACAAGGGAGTCTCATTTGTCCTCAGAGAAGCGAATCCAAGAGATGGAGATAGCTATTGGAAGGGTAAGCCTACTTGCCTTCACTTATATTCGTTTATTGTGGAAAATTATTTTTCATAGGCCAGAATTTGGTGACTATTATGGTTTTTGAAGTTGACCTTAGCCTAAGAAGGAATAGATGCAGGCTTTACTTGAATCAAAAATTGTTTAAGACCTACAAGTATTTTCTTATTGTTGTCAGTCTCTATTATTATTATTAATTATTTTTTAAAAATAAAATGAGTTAATGTTATAGGGTATTATTGCATATGGTTTTGGAGAAGAGGACCCGATATAAACATTATTTTGAGTGCAGGCCATTGACCAGTCTTTTGGAACATTCATCATGGTTGGAAATTTAACAAATCTACAGGATAAATGAGGAAGCCAGTGGAAACAGTCATTTACAGTATTTGCCCTGAAGTATGGGCCATATTCAAGGAATTATTCCCTTCCGTAAATCTATTGTGTATGATTCTCTAAATCATGATACAAATATGGACTATGTTTGAATGTATCCCATAATTGTTGTGAGCGGGTGAAAACTGAAGGCAAAACCATTTTCTAGATAGACTTTTACCAACTTATACCCCAAGGGGGCATTTCCTAATCTCAGTGCCAGTGTCCATGAATTGGTTATTACTTCACACCACAACCCTATGACACTGAAACGTGATATGAATATGGTACATTTAAAGGAATCACGAGTCTTTCCAATCATTAATCAATTGTGAGAACAACATCTAGTCGGTAATCTTCGGCATTTCCCAGATTTATCAGGAGAATGTTCTAGGACTCGCCAATCAGCACAAGATTTCTTTGATGCAGGGGAACTTTGGAGGCAGAAGATGCCTTGCCAATAACTTGTTTGTGGATTCCATGTATGGATTGAAGTGACACGCTTCCCAATTGTATCTGTTGACATTGGTGGACTTACAAATCAGGATATGATCTACTTCAGAAATAAATGCATTTAGACTTAGTTTATATCTGCTAAATAGCTATTTTTTATGGATGTACCAGTTAGTTGTATTTCTCATCCTTGAACCAAAGAACATAGTTTTGATTAGGCCACCATCATCAGTAATATTTTTATGTACTTTGGAATTGATAGAAGTTAAGATGACTGTTGAAACATGACAGACAATCTGCACATTTTTTGAGAATTCAAGTATGATGGGCTCATAGCTACTTGCCCATTTTCGAGACTAGAAGACGAGGAGTCATGGGTGTCAAAGTCATTCATTATTGTCCTGTAAGTCAGTTTTCATAGTTCTCAAAGCAGATATGTATGAGTCAACCATGCATTCACCTTCATGTGATTGGAACTATGAATCGGAATTCTGAGGAAAGGTTTTTCTGAATTGCTTGAGTGTCATTTCAATGTTACCAAACATGGTTTAAGAAGCTACCTGGAAATCTTTTTCCTAAATGACTACGTGGAAGTGGAAATGCTAGGGCCCCAGTATGGAGGATTCCTAAGTTCGGCAAACATGACAGATTAATGGGTGGAATCTGGAGGCGACAATTATAGCTAAGTGCCCCCAAAATGGTAGAGGATAGAATGAGGGTTTGGCATTCACTCAGTCCCAATTATAAGTGGGTCATGTCACTGCCAAAATTTAGGAACTTCATCTGATACTTGGATTCACGTGAACGTAAGAAAGACATAATCTCAAGGTGCAATTGGAGTATATGTTGAGCCAAATTCACAACTGTCCATCAACTACTTAATTCCCGCCATTATTTGTTAGTTACAACATTCAATTGAGCAGTGTACTCAAATTGCAAAAAGAATCTTGAAATTTTGATTGAATCTCAAGTCATTGTTAATTTAAACATATGCAACTATAAGAACTTGCAATTGCAAGGACTCAGTTTAGGCCTTTATTTTGGATAAAATAGATGTATCGTTTGACTTAAGAATAAAATCAGTATTGCCAAAAACTTTAATCAAGATGGTATTCAAAGATCCTTTCAAACTGGCAAGAATTCGGCAACCAAATTTCATTCCATGCCTGTATCTGTGCGTGCCATAGTATCTACAAGGTACCATCTCTGCATCTTTACACTATGAGATATGTACCCATGTTAATGTTTTCATAAAATAGGATAATGGTTTAATAATTTCAATTACCATTACTTTAATCAAATGGTATCATGTTAAGGCATATTCAAGCAGCTAAAAATCCCTTTCCATGCCTGTATAGTAATGTGTACCATATTTTTCAAGACACCATCTTTGTATCTTGAAATATTCATGATATGTACACTTGTTAGTGTTAGGAAATAAGAGATAAAATATGTAGAATAATCCCTCACAGAATCATAACAGTAGAAACTAATATGTAGAAAATATTATAGATCTCAAATAAAAGTGCAAGAATAAAATAACACAACACAAAGAGACAAGTATTTAACATGGTTCACCCAATTTGGGCTACGTCCACCAAGAATCACTTGCTCAGATTTTATTACAAGCCACCACTCTCTCAATACAATACCCAGATCCATTTGGAGCTATGCTCAACAAACTCTACAGAATTCACACCCGAATTCAAAGCACATCTGTAATGCATTTTCTTACATCTATCATATGCATAAGACCATATAAATAGACAACTTGCTTAAGCAGTTTTACAAAACCGTGGGTATCAAAACAATGGGCAAAAAACCGTCCCAAAACCTATGGGTAGCCGAAGAGGTGGTTATACAAAACAATGGGTACCGAAAAACCATGGGCCCAAAAATAGCCCATAACGGTTACCCATTACCCATGGGTTAATAAACCACCCATGAAAATTTGTTTCGGAGGCTTCGCCCCCTGAACCCCCATTGATCCTTTCCGAACCCTTTGACTCACTCACCGGCGAGCGGGACCACCGTAAAAATACCCGAGTGTAACACATAGAAGGTGTACCACACTCTAACATGAAAACAGGCTCCACAAACATAACAATCTCCCACTTGGAGACTGATTTCCTCTGAGCAAGCTTCTCAACCCTTCACTGTTTCATCCGTGAAGGCCAACCAAAGCTGAACATAGCTTTAGTTTATCCTTTGTGACCACCTTGGTCATCATGTCTACAGGATTCTGACTGGTATGAATCTTCTCCAACTTCAACTTATCTTCCTCCAAAGTTGTCCTGATGAAGTGATATCTCAACTGTATATGCTTCGTCCTAGAGTGGAAAACAGAGTTCTTAGCTAGGTGTATAGCACTCTGACTATCACTATGCAACTTACATTCCTCCTGCTTATGCCCCAACTCCTCAAGCAATTGTTGTAACCAAATCATCTCTTTGCTTGCCTCTGTGGCAGCAACATACTCAGCCTCTGTGGTTGACAAAGCCACCAGCTTCTGTAGTCATGAAATCCAGCTCACTGCTGTCCCACCTACAGTGTAAATATAACCTGTCGTGCTCCTCCTGCTTGTCTACATCTCCAGCCATGTCTGAATCTACATAACCACGTAAAGTGGTGTCTGATCCACTGTAGCACAAAACTGTCCCCATGGTCCCTCTCAAATACCGAAGGATCCACTTTACTGCTTGCCAATGCTCTTTACCTGGATCACTCATAAATCTACTCACAGCTCCCACTGCATGGGCAATATCAGGCCTAGTGCACACCATAGCATACATCAAACTGCCAACCGCTGATGAGTAAGGTACCTTGGACATATGGTTTCTTTCCTGCTCTGTCTTGGGACACTGCTCCTTTGATAACTTAAAATGGCCTGCCAAAGGAGTCCCAACTGGTTTAGCATCCTACATGTTAAACCTATCCAATACCTTCTTAATGTACTCTTCCTGAGATAAAGTCAGCTTCCGTTCCTTCCTATCCCGAGTTATCCTCATACCAAGGATTTGTCTGGCAGCCCCCAAATCCTTCATATCAAAGGATTCACTTAGCTGTTTCTTGAGTACTTTTATTTCCTGCATGTTTTTACCTGCAACCAACATGTCATCAACATACAAACACAGGATAATATAACTTCCATCCTCAAATTTCTTTGTATACACGCAATGGTCAGAATGACATCTAATATAACCTTGCTCCATCATGAAGCTATCAAACTTCTTATACCATTGACGTGGAGCTTGTTTCAGGCCATACAAGCTCTTCTTCAGTTTGCACACCATCTCCTCTTTACCTTTGACTTCATATCCTTCTGGCTGCTGCATATATAGCTCCTCCTCCAAATCACCATGGAGAAATGCAGTCTTTACATCTAACTGTTCTAAGTGCAAGTCTTCTGCTGCCACTATTCCAAGAACAGTTCTGATAGAAGTCATTTTTACTACAGGAGAAAAAATCTCATCAAAATCTATACCTTGTTTCTGTACAAACCCCTTGACCACCAACCGGGCCTTATATCTTTTCTTTCCTCCTTCTTCATCTTTAACTCTGTACACCCACTTGTTCTGCAATGCTCTTTTGCCTTCTGGTAGCTTCACCAAATCCCAAGTCTGGTTCTCCATGAGAGACTTATGCTCCTCATCCATGGCTTGCTCCCACTTCTTACTGGCATCTACCTACATTGCTTCATCAAAGCTCTCTGGCTCTCCACTATCAGTGAGTAATAAATAATAAAGAGAAGGAGAAAAACGTTCAGGTTCTTTTCTTACCCTAGAAGACCTCCTCACTGTAGGAGTTTGGGGTTCCTGTTGAGTAGGTTCCTGAACTGATTCATGGGTCACTTCCCATCTGGAAGATCCTCTACCACTACATATTCTTTCTTAGATTCTTCCCTATTTTCCTGCAACTGTTGCTTATACATGACTTTCTCATTAAAGACCACATCCCTAGACCAAATGATTTTCTTGTCCTTAATACTCCAACATTTAAATCCAAAGTCATCACCACCATAACCAATAAAAGTGCATTTTTCTGATTTAGCCTCTAGATTGGTCCTATCATCCTTGTCAATATGAACAAACACCTCACATCCAAAGACTCTAAGAAATGAGTAATTGACTTTCTTACTGTACCAAGCCTCCTCAGGTATGCCTCCATCCAAGGCACTTGAGGGTCCTCTGTTTATTAAGTACACAACTGTGCTCACCGCTTCTGCCCAAAAATAAAGAGGCAGTCCTGCATGTATCCTCATGCTTCTAGCACGTTCCATTATTGTTCTGTTCATCCTTTCTGACACCCCATTCTGCTGCGGGGTTCCTGGAACCGTTTTTTACCTGCGGATTCCTTTCTTAGAACAATAATTATCAAATTCATTGCTGCAATACTCCCCTCCATTATTTGACCTGAGACATTTTAACTTAAGACCTATTTCATTCTCTACCAAGGCTTTACATTTAACAAAAGTATCAAATACATCAGATTTGTTTCTAATGCAATAAAACCCAAACTTTCCTTGTTGCATCATCAATAAAAGTAACATAATAACTTGAACCCCCAAGAGATGATACTTGAGCTGGCCCCCACACATCAGAATGTACCAGCTCTAACTTATTCTCTTTCTGATCAGAGGTCCAACCTCGATAAACCTTAGGCTTCTATGGTATATGCAGTTCTCACAAAAATCCAAAATGGATATCACAGGTAAATGCTGTTCCTATAGAAACAGATGAGTTAGGGGCTAGGAGGAATACCTATAGAATGTCGAGATGGTTGCGCGTACCGTAGAGAAAGATCAGGCTGATTGCGAAGAACTCCTTTTTGTCTTGGAAGGATTCAAATAAGAACACAAGACCACAAGATTTGATTAAACAATAACAGGAAACTGCCTTGGGCCCAGGAAATATAAAACTTCCTTTCGAAGGTGGTCAGTTTCCCTGCTAATATGAATTAACGCAAAAGACTGTAAAGTACAATTATTGTTTCGTTGAACTGGGTAGGGGAAAGGCTGGTTTTCTGGTTTTGACAAAGATGCAAGTTGATCTCCTTTACTGATAAACGGTGGGTTCTGGATTTCTTCACTCGTCTCTGCTAGGTCAAGTGAAGATCTGGACTCTGTTCCTCGCTTAGGAGGCAATGCATAAGAAATGTTCTGAGGACATGCAAGATTGACTTCCAGAAATCCTTTTGTAAACACTTCTGATCCACTCGTCTCTGCTCCAAAAATGAAATTCTCGATGCTCCGTTGTTTTGGTTTGGGGAGCCCATTTACAGGGAACCGATGGCGGTTACGTAACCGACGGCGGTCGAGTAGGAACCGGCATCGGTAAGGAAAAAGTAGGCTATTTTTAGTAAAATAGCCCACCTTCCCTGCTTTTCTCCCGAGAGATCAGTTGCGGGCTTGGTCAAGTGACTAGAAGGTCGGTTTTGGGTGCGAGAAAGGGGTCATTAGTTATGGGTGTGAGGTATAGACCAAGTTTTAGGTCTTAATTAGGTTAGTTTAGGGTTAGGGCTAGGTCATGATGAGGTGGCAAAATGAGGTGGGAGGTAAGGTGATGTGGATTTATCAATTACAAGGTAATTAATAAATAATTGTGTAAGGTTTAGGTGATGAGGTTAGATTGCGAGATGAGATGCGGGTCACAAGGGGTCGTAAGACACGAATTTGGTGTCTACATTAGCCCCTTATTGTCGTGTAGCTTGTTTTGTAAAGCTGCGCGGACAATAATATGAAGTGGTTTCTCATGTTAAGGATATAGGTAATCCCCCTCAAATCTATCACAGATTGAGTGAACGGGAAATCAGGGATAGGGTTGATAAAGGGTACATGTTGTAGAGAGGATGGTAAGGTGGTGGGGTAGGTCCAAGGAAGCAGACGCATGTTGAAATGCAATAGTACGACGAGGGTACATGATTTGACAAGCAAACCAGCAATGTGTAGGCAAAGGTCGATAGTTTATCCAAACAAGGGTGATATAATCCTGGTATCCAAGGCATAGGAAGTAGCTCCAGGGTATATAACAGGTAAGGTACAGGAACGTTTAGGCATGTTCGGCAGTACCAAATGGTTGGTTTGGTTGAGATAAACGTCACGGTCTAGGTCTAGGCAAAGTTGGTCGACAGATCAAGTCAAGGACCCTAATCATGCTAAAACACGAACAGGTGAGCTCGATTGAACAAAAGGTACATGATGGATGGATAAAATAAAACGTTGATTGTGGGTATGGTATTGAAGTGATACGGCCTTGGGTCGGGCCAAGTTGTTGGGTTGTGGCCCTGGGTCAGGCCATAAGGGTAGAGTGAGGCCTTGGGTCAGGCCAAATTGTTAGGGCGAGGCCTTGGGTGGGGCCGGATAGGTAGGTTGAGGCCTTGGGTCGGGCCGGATGGGTAGGTTGAGGCCCTAATGGTTAGGGTTGAGGCCTTGGGTTGGGCCAAATGGGTAGGTTGAGGCCTTGGGTCGGGCCGGATGGGTAGGTTGAGGCCTTGGGTCGGGCCAAATGGGTAGGTTGAGGCCTTGGGTTGGGCCGAATAGGTAGGTTGAGGCCTTGGGTCGGGCCAAATGGTAGGTTGAGGCCTTGGGTCGGGCCGAATGGGTAGGTTGAGGCCTTGGGTCGGGCCGAATAGGTAGGTTGAGGCCTTGGGTCAGGCCGAATAGGTAGGTTGAGGCCTTAGGTCGGGCCGAATAGGTTGGTTGAGGCCTTGGGTCGGGCCGAATGGGTAGGTTGAGGCCTTGGGTCGGGCCGGATAGGTTGGGTGGGAGGCCTAAGGGGGTCGGGCCGAATGGGTGAGGATAGGTAGGTTGAGGCCTTGGGTCGGGCCGAATAGGTAGGTTGAGGCCTTGGGTCGGGCCAAATAGGTAGGTTAGGCCTTGGGTCGGGCCTTGCGAGGCCTTGGGTCGGGCCGAATAGGTAGGTTGAGGCCTTGGGTCAGGCCAAATGGTTAGGCGAGGCCTTGGGTCGGGCCAAATGGTTAGGGCGAGGCCTTGGGTTTTAGGGTTGATGCCTTGGGGGCGAGGCCTTGGTTCGGGCCGGTTTGTTAGGGCGAGGCCTTGGGTCGGGCCAGAAGTGGGTCAGGGCCGGATGCAGCAAAGGTTATCGAATACTAATGGCGAAAACCGAGCGATCGTCATTTGGGGGGATGGGTAGGTTGACTTTCGGGTATAAGTACGGCTTGTATTATCGGCGTGTCTGTTTTTTGTCAAAATACTGGAGGAGTGAGCTGTTAGGTGACCGATGTTTCGGTTTGCAAAAAGGATAAAGAGGAATGCATTAAATAAAAATACACAAAAAAAATATTTATATTTACCACACATGATAGGTTCGGTAGGGGATGGTCGAGCTAACCTTGGGAGACCCCATGTCTCCGAAGTGCTGCCTACATAGCCCATTGCACAAAGCAAGGAGGGGCCTCAGACCGATGTAGTTCTCCCTTAGGATCAGGGAGAGGCGAATTCAGGCAATTTGGTACGGTTTAGGCAATTGGTTGGTTGGTAAATAATATTAATATTGGTAAAGGTAAGGTTGATGGTGTTGGTAATGAATTGGTGATGTTGTAAAAGGTATAAGGGAAGCGAAAGTTAGCCTACCCAAGTAGAAGGGAACCATGTCCTGATTAAGGTCAACACACAATCCTAGATGCGAGGCAAAGCAGAAAGAGTGCTCCGTAGGTGAAAAGAGCTAAACAAACCACACAACGTAGAACGAGCTTGGAGCCCTAGGTACCGTGCATAGACGAGAAGTCAATAGGTGAAAAGAGTTGTGTGATCACAATATATCGAGTGTACATTACGTCCCTTGAGTTGAAACAAATGGTGAGGTGAGGTGGATGGTATAGCTGAGGTACAGAGAACTTATTACAAAGTGAGTGTTCTGACGAAAGAGAACCTACCCTAAATAGACAAGTCCATGACTCAAAAGTCCTTTTGAATGAGGCTTTTATTTTATTGAATGTAGACTGATCGATGCGGGAAGTCTACAAGGGATATTGATTGTATTATTCTTGAGGTCTTCACGAAGCTGATCGATGCGAGAAGCTTCTGCTAGAGGCTGACTGTGTATAGCTGTCCTTCGAGGGAGCAGTCTATTTATAGTAGCAGATATGATTTTAGTGCATAGCTGTCCTTCAGGGGAGCAGTCTATAGAGAATAGCAGCAATAATTTGGCATATAGCTGTCCTTCGAGGGAGCAGTCTATATTTAATTTAGATGACTAGATGTTCTTTTTAGCGTGAAGCATCTAGTTTAGTAGGAAGTTTGACTCAAGAAAATCCCATAAGAATACGGCTTATCTTAATACTTTGAAGTCATGGACTAGACTAAAAAGGGAAAGGCATCGTCAAGGGGAGGTGAGAATCAAACTATGTGAGCTTGATTGTTATTATGAGGTGTAGGAAACAAAGTGTATGTAGTGGTAAGTGAGCTCAAGGGACGAGCGGCAGGTAGATAAGAAGTGATATAACACTAATTTCAACAGTAGAATGGTCGAAGATGCAAGGCATTAAGGGGTTCAGGCTCAGGTTTACCATTAAGCGAAGCTAAACGATAAGTACCTGATCCATAGGTGTGAGTGATTATATAAGGCCCAATCCAATTGGGAGCAAATTTTCCACGTTTGCTCTTTTCTAGTTTGGTTACATGTTGATTCTCTTTGAGGACAAGATCACCAACCTTAAAGGTACGCTCATGAAGTCACTTATCATAAGCACGTTTGATGCGTTTTTGATAGATTTGAAGGTGATCAAGAGCTGTAAGACGACGTTCGTCAAGAAGCTCCAATTGGGCTAACCGCTCTTGGCGGAAATCATCGTTGGTGAGAATATCCTGAAGAGATATTCTAAGGGAGGGTATTTGTATTTCGAGAGGCAAAACAGCCTCGGTACCGTATACCAAAGAAAAAGGTGTGGCATTAGTAGAGGTACGAATGCTAGTACGATAAGCCCAAAGGGCAAAGGGAATGTGATCGTGCCAATTTTTGCCGGAGTCATTGACAACTTTCATGAGGATTTTGGTTAGGGTTTTATTAGAAGATTCAGCCTGACCATTGGCCTGTGGATAGTAAGGTGATGAGAAACTAAGTTTGATACCAAAGTTGTCACAAAGGTCTTGTAACAACTTGTTTTTAAAAGATTTACCATTATCTGTTATTAGGCGATGAGGAATACCAAAACGACAGATAATGTGATGGTTAATGAATTCGACAATTTTTTCTTTTTTGATTGAAATGAGTGGAATAGCCTCCACCCATTTTGTGTAATATTCGGTCGCTGTGATTATCCAACGGTGACGTTGTGAAGAGGTCGGGTGAATCTCACCAATAAGGTCTAAACCCCATTGTGAGAAGGGCCAAAGATCTCGAGCGACCTGGAGCGGGTGGCTAGGAGTATGTTGAAGGTTGGCATGTTGCTGACACATAACACAACGCTTAACATATTCGTAGCAGTCGTTATTGAGAGTAGGCCAATAATAACCAAGGCGAAGGATTCGTTTGGCCACGGCAAGGCCGCTAAAATGTCCACCACAAATACCGTCATGGACCTGTTGGATGGTATGAGTGGCCTCCGCGCCAGTTAGACAGCGAAGGAGGATGCCATCAAAGCCACGTTTATAGAGGAGTCCCCCCATGACAACATAACGCGAAACACTTTTAAGAAAAGCACGTTTGCCGTTACTAGTAAGGTCAGGTGGGAGGACAGAGATTGTAAGGTAGTCGTGAAATTGGTGGTACCAGGTATCCTGCGAACTAGTAGACACAGTATTTATCGTACAAACTACCGGGGTTGAATAGGATGGGACAAAAAGTTGTTGGACCACGACGAATAATTCAGAGTCAGTTGGTGCGGCGGGAATTTGCGAGGCTAAGCAAGCCATAGTGTCCGCAAATTTGTTAGTGGAGCGTGGAATGGTTTGTATAGAATAGTGAGTAAATAAGGCTAGAAGTGAATCCACGTAGTGTTTGTATTTTTGAAGTTCCTCATTTTTGCATTGGTAGACGCCCATAACTTGATTGACTACCAATTGAGAGTCGCCAAAAATGTTGATAGATTTGATGCCTAAGTGTAACGCAACTTGGAGACCCAGAACAAGGGCCTCGTATTCCGCTGTATTATTAGTGCAAGGGAAATCAAGCCGGAATGAAAGAGGCATAGGTTCAGCGTCAAGAGGAATGAGAACAACGCCGGCTCCTCCACCGCGCTGGCATTTAGATCCATCGAAGAAGAGGGTCATTTGATACAACTCTTCCCGGAGTGAAAGAGTGGCGATGAGTTCGTCGGGGAAGGTAAAATTGGTGAATTGTTCCCCAGGTAAAGGGGCCTCCGCAAGTTGGTCTGCAAGAGTTTGTCCTTTGATTGACTTCTGTTGTACGAATTCAAGGTCAAGGTCAGCGAGGAGCATAAGCCATCGAGCGATACGTTGGTTTAGATGCGGTTTGGCGTACATATAATGAATGGGGTCTGTGTTGGTGATGACAAAAGTTTTGTGATTCAGGAGGTAATGTCGGAGTTTGGTGGCTACAAATGATAGGGCAAGGCACAATTTTTCTACATGTGTATACCTAGTCTCATAATCCACGAGGGTACGACTTATATAATAAACGGCCTGTTCTCGTCGTGCCGAATCCCGATGTGCGAGCATAGCACCTATAGCATGGTCAGTGGCGGAAAGATAAAGGTAGAAAGGGCGGTCGTCCTGGGGTGGGATAAGCACGGGTGGCTGCAAGAGATAGGATTTGAGAGCTTCGAAGGCTTGGTGACACTCCTCACTCCATTGAAAGGCAATGTCCTTTTTAAGAAGGTGATGAAAAGGTTGACACCGATCCGAGAGTTGGGAGATGAAACGTCGGATAGATTGGAGCTTACCTTGTAAACTACGCAATTGTTTGAGATTTTTGGGTGGGGGCATTTCTAGGATAGCTTTGACTTTAGATGGATCGACCTCAATGCCACGCAAAGAGACGATAAAGCCAAGAAGTTTTCCCGAAAGAACACCAAAGACACATTTCTTTGGTTGAAGGCGGACAGAATATTGTAACAGGCGATCAAAAATAATGGTTAAAACATCGAGATGTTCACTACGATGTTTAGACTTGCCGAGAAGATCGTCGACATAATCTTCAAGGATAGTGTGCATAATGTCATGAAAAATGTAGGTCATAGCCCGCTGATAGGTAGCACCAGCATTCTTAAGGCCAAATGGCATGACACGATAACAGAAGGTTCCCCAAGGAGTTATGAAGGCAGTTTTGTGTTGATCGGCAGGGGCAACCAAAATTTGGTTGTATCCTGAAAAGCCATCCATGAGAGAGAGCATCTCATGACCTGCAGTTAGATCAACAAGTTGGTCAATGCTAGGTAAGGGGAAGTCATCCTTAGGGCAAGCGAGGTTAAGATCCCGGAAATCTGTGCATATCCGAAGTCCCCCTGTCGCTTTAGTGACAGGTACGATGTTAGAAATCCATTGAGGATAGTCAATAGGCAAGATGAAGGAAACAGAAAGGAGTCGTTGGAGCTCCTCTTTGACCAAGAGGGCAATGCGTGGATGCATTTTTCTCAATTTCTGTTTGACTGGTTTGGAATCGGGGTTTAGGGTGATGTTATGGACGGCAATGGTAGGATCAATTCCTGGCATGTCAGCGTAAGACCATGCGAAAGCTTGGTTGCGAGCACGGAGAAAGGTAGTAAAGGCGGCTTGTTCTGATGTGTTAAGGGATTGTCCAATCTTCACAATGTGAGGATCCTCCTCCGTGTGGATGTTGATTTCTATAGTAGATTCGTTCAGCATGGTTTGGGTTTCAGATGGTAAGGCTCGTTGAATATAAGAATCATCCGCGCCAAGGTAAGTGAGGATGGAGTCGTCATCCTGGCATTCAACAACATTAATCAAAGGCGAATCCTCTTCGATCATGTCTGGATACAGAAGGGGAAGAGAAGATGGGTCCTCATTATCGCGTTGATAAGTGAGAGGACCTATGAAGATAGCATTTATGAAAAAAAAAAGTTAGGAGGGATGGATTCAGGGTCTATAGATTCTGTGGGTGATGATGGCAAAGTGGGTGATGATGGTTTGGTAGGGGCGACGTCTTCTTCTTCCAGGATACAGCTGACAGGAGGTGTCTCCTGTGTAGGTGTTTCGGGAAAACCGAGACCACTGCGATCATTATGTTTACGGGTAGTCACGGGAATGAGTGTATGTCGGCCTTGTTCGTAAAGGCCAAAACCAAAGCCTTTCCACGCACAGCGAGTCAAGAAGGTGAGGGCGAAACGACGATTTGTCAAGTATTGAAAATCGGATTGGAAGGGAACCACACCAAGAGGAGGTTCAGGGGTAATGGAGGATGCGTCAACACCCCCATACGTTAGGTTAGTGCGGCAATGGGGTGGTCCGTAAGAGATTACCTCCCCCACGCGACGGTCGTAGGTGGGATGTGCATGTAATTGTCCGTACTCCTGCGGGGTAGGGAAAGAACTAACGTTATATAGGTGGTACTCCCCCAGCGTAAGGCGCTGAAAAACATCTACTAAGGGGTCGGAGGTTGGAATGTTAGCTGCGGGAAGGGAAGTGGTTTTTGCGATGGTGGTTTCATCAGTTGAAGGCGTAGGCGCGGTTGAGGTGGATGGTTGAGGTACATTTGAAGAGGATGGTTGGGTTGAATGTATGGGTGTCTTGATTGGTATAAGCACATCGTTAGGGCGGTATAACATATTGCAGGTTTTAAAGGGGGGAGGGTCAGCTTTTACGGTGTAGGACTTCCCCTCGTACTCAAATTTTATGCATCTATGTAATGTTGAGGGAACGCATCCCATGGCTCGGATCCAAGGACGACCCAGCAATATATTATATTGGAACTCTCCCTCAAGACATAGAAGAGTTCAGGTAAAGTACGTGGTCCTACCCGAATGTTGAGGATCACGGTGCCTAAGGTAGAAGTAATAGCGTCATTGAATGACCGCAACATGATGGGGTTGGCACACATGCAACTAGAAGGGATATTCATTTGTTGGAAGGCTTTTGAAGAGATGATGTTTAGGCTAGCACCCCCGTCAATCATAACACGACGTACCCGAATGTCCCGGATGTAAGCTGAGATGAAAAGAGCAGGGTCAGGATCTTCTGTACCAAAGTCAACAATTTCGTCTTCGGAGAAACTGACTGCAGCAGCTTGTTGTACAGAGACAGAAGTGGTTGGGGCAGTGGGTTGTTTGGTGAGAGAAGCAACGTGATTGGGTGTTAGAATGGAGGCGACAGGTAGGGTTTCATTAGGTAAAACCTCTATCCCTTGAAGGATCTCAACGAGAGCTTGTCGATGAGATTCAGAAGTCTGAATGAGATCATACAGTGTCATTTTTACGGGCGATTGGTGAAGCTGTTTAATCATATTTCGGTGGGCAATGCCATTAGAGACGGGATAGGCGGGTCCGCGAATGACCACTTTAGGTGGTGGTGCAATCGGGATGTTTGACGGAGAAAGAGATGCCGCAGGTGTGTTTTCTTTTGCTTTCCCATTGTTTTTCTGCCCTCGAGTAGCGACACTAATCATATTAATCTCGTAGACCTGAGATGAGGAAGATGGTTGGGATAACTCATGGTCTTCAAGAGGTGGGGTTGTAATAATGATAGATCTTGGTGAGGCGGGGACAGATGGTATAGGAGAGGGAATGGAAACTAAAGGTCTCTCCCTTCGTAAGTTGTCTTTCTTAATCTTTCTATCCGGGAGAGGTGACTGACGAAGGATGGTTTTTAGAGCTTTGCATCCCTCCACATCATGTCCTGGTGTGCGGTGATAAGCGCAGATTTTAGACTCATCGTAACCCATAGGTCGGGGTTTAGACGGGTCATAAGGTCTAAGTGGAGGTAGGGAAATGGTCGCATTCTCCACCAACATAGCAAGGATTTTGGCGTAAGATCCTTTGAGTGGGTCAAAATCGGAAGAGGATGAGGGTATTGGTTGTGCGGGTTTTGGTAATGTTTGGGCGTGGTTGGTTCGCACGGGTGGTGGTTTAGCCGAGGGGTGTTGATACGTGGTTTTCACTAAACGTGATTTCTTTGGCGCAGAAGCTATGTTGGATGATGAGGCCGCAGATGATGTGGTATCAGAAAACAACCACGGGGAAATAGGAGTGACCGAAAACAAATCTTTTGATGATGGAATTTGTTTAGGGTTGATAGGTGGACAGGATACGCGGAGTGACGGTGTTGCTATACCCTGGAATTTCTGTATGGGTGCGGAAGGCGTAGGTTGTTTTGAAGAAAACGCAGGAGGTATGATATATTGATGTAAGGTAGAGGGATGGGGTCCCAATATGGAAGGTAGGTATGACGATGATGGTTTTGATTGTGATAGGGGCACGGATTGAGTTTGTCTCCTAGGTGGCGGGACGGATTTATTTTTGGATAGATCGAGTCGCTTAGGCGGGTGCGTTAGACTGGGCATTGGTGAGGTCCCAAGCGTAGGGGAAGATCTGGTTAAGTTGATAGAAGTGGACGGGGCATTTGGTAGAGGTGAGGGGGGTGAAGGTGAGAACAGGGGCATTTTAAGCTTCTGTAAACACTTCGGGTATATGGTGGAGACATCAGGATCAGTCATTTGCATTTGAGTAGAAAAAGGGGTACTCAAACGTTCCCATAGGGCCTGTCTATCTTCTGTGGAATGACAGTCTCCAGGTGTGAATTTGTAATTTTGTACGGAAGAAAGGTGGGTTGTGATTCCAGTCCACTGTGGGTGTGACACAGGAGGTAGATGAGGCACTGTATCAATAGATGTTAAGAGGTCCACCGGTCGTTGAAAAGATTTAGGCGATGAGGGACTAATAGGTAGGAGGGCGTGTTTGAGGGGATCTGTCATGTTTAAAGAATGTGGTGATGTCGGTGTAAGAGATTTCTCGTCTAAGGATGTCAAAAGGAGTGGCGAGCCTTCCTCTTGTGCAGCAAGAGCGGTAGAAGGGGACGTTTGGGAAATAGATAAATTAGATAACATCCGCTCACAGTCTTGTAGGGATGTGGTGTAAGAAGACTCATCGATGAGAAGAGAAGTCCGGGCAGTTAACTCTTTTATGGGTAAAGGAATGATTTCACTTTGGCTTGATGGTGGTGAAGGAGGTTCAGACTCCTGTGTTGGTGGAGAGGCTTGATTCAAAATTTTTTCAATAGAGGCTTTTGGCTGAGAATCGAAGACTGCATGGATCTCATGAACACTCTCCTCGGCTAAGATATCTTGGTTTACGTTACTGTTGGACGAGTGATTCGGGAATGGCTTGTTGAAAATTTTCAGATTTCGGTTAGCAGGGGCGTTAGGATTATCGAGGGCTATATCCCCCGCATCAACCATTTCCTGCACTATGTTTTTCAACATCTTGCAGTTCTCATGACTGTGTCCCTTCACGCGGTGGAAGTTACAGAAGTCATTTTCTTTGTACCAGGAAGGTATGGCGCGAGTGGAATCAAACCCGGAATGAGGTTTAACAGGAGGTAAGGTAATGGCTCCTGCTTTGAGCAATTTTTCCAATATCACACCATATGTTTCTCCCAAGGGAGTGTAGTTGATGGGTTCTGCTTTATACTTATAAGTGGTTTTTTGGCGGGGTATTAGACGGTGGTTGGGATTTGACCATCACCGCGTGGACAACTCCTTTTGATTTAGAAGAAGTGGATGTGTGAGGAGTGGCGGTATTTGGTTTATTGATAGAATCAGGAGTTCGGAAATTAGGGTTTTTGTTACGCAGCCACAATTTCTCCTCTTCTAAGGCTCGAATTTCTAATTTTCGGGCCATAGTAAAGGCCTCGTCGAATGTACGGAAAGTTTGAATTTGGAGGGTGGGGGAGATGTGCTTAGCGCAGGCCCGCGTAAACAGTTCGATAAGTTCGGTTTGAGGTAAGGCATACGTAAGTTGGTTGATAAGGCCCCGCCATCGTCCAACGAAATCTGCGATAGATTCGTCCTCAAATTGTCGGATGGCATAGAGGTCGGTGATAGATACTTTCTTGGCAATGTTAATGGAGAAATGATCCAAGAAAGATTGGGCTAGCTGGTTAAAGGAAAATATTGAGTGCTGGGTTAAAGCACTGTACCATTCCAAGGCGGGTCCTGATAAGGACATGGGAAAGGTGCGGAGTAACAAGGCATCATCATGGGCGATCAAATAACAAGCGTGTCTAAATGATCGCAAGTGTTGTTGAGGATCCTCTTTACTGTTAAAACGAGTAAATTTTGGCAACTCCCATTGAGGAGGATATGAATGAAGGGGGACAGAAGGGTGAATGGGCTCCCGACAAACTTGCTCGTATGTCAAGGCGCTACGACTTCCCGAAACAGAAGCCTCCAGGTTTTGCATTTTGTCCATCATTTGTTTAATTAGATCAGTAGTTGGATGAGATGATGGTGGGATTGTGGTAAACGGAGGCAAATTGGGCCAAGGACCACCGCTAGACACTGGTGGGGTTAAGTGTTGGTAAGGTGTGGAGGATGAATATGTTGAGGCAACTGAATAGGGATGTCCCATATAGGATGTTGAGGTCACTGGATACGTGTATGGGAGTGAGAAGGTAGGCGGAGCTTGAGAAGGAAAGCTCGTGTGGATAGGTGGCAGAGAGCAAGTCATGAACGGAGCAGTCTGCAAGAGAGATGAGGTAGGGGCATTCGGTGGTAGTGATATGTGGGGTCCAAGATTAACCAAAGGAAAGCTAATCGGGGTCGTATGAACCTCTGAAGCCGTCGGATTGGGAGACGGGGCTAAAGGTGCAGGAAGTAAGGCGGTGTTATCAGGAGGAGTGGGAGCTAAATGAGCAGCTATACTAATAGGCATGCCAACAAGGAGCTGACCATCAGGCGTACGGTCAGGGGCATGAGACAAATAGTATTGTACAGCGCTGGGATTGGCATCCAGAAATTTGGCAAAGTCCTTATCTCCTACAGGAATTTGGGGGATCTCACTGGTGTCCGTAGGGTTCCCTATAGAATGTGAAGGGGGTGATTCAGGCAAAGACACAGAGCAGGCATGTGAAACCATGGCGGCGGCTTGCTTTCGAGTGATGACAACCATGGACAAGAACACAGTAGGAAAATTTCAATCTATCAAGAACAAAAACAACCTCAGAATGATGAATTTGGCAGGTTGCTGGTTTGTCAGGAACTGTAAAAGACAGTAACCGATATCGGTAGGATAACCGATGTCGGTCAGACTGGAGCCGACGTCGGTCAATATAACCGGTGTCGGTATAAGAAGTCTGGTGTAAGAAGATAGTAAGAAGGTTGTTGATTTGATTGTTAACAGTGATTAGTAAGCCTACCAAATTGTTCTGTAGTGATCACAGAAGACAGAGTGGATGACAGAGAAAACAGAACTGAAAACAAGCAAGAATGCACAAACAAATTAACAGATTAACCCTAGGGTTAATTTTAATAAGTTTGGGCTTATGCCTTTAGACGCAGAATGATGTCAAAATCCTAAACAACAAGACCTAGGGGAAATGTCAAGTTTGTTTTGGCTTATAAGGTTACCTCAATCGGGCGGAGGAATACCGCGGAAAAGGGGGGATGTTTGAGCTGTTGTGTTAATTGTGAAGTGATTCGGTATGTGTTGTGCAGTGAAACTAGGGTTAATTTCCTGTCAATACCGTGGATATCACCCCCACGTGTACGACCTGTTACTTAATCTATGTTCACTAGAATTGAAGAACAACAAGCAGGAATGCAATGCATGTGTTTTAAACCCAAATCAAAAATTATGTTCGATGAAGCAAGAGAGATGACTTTCACTAATGCGAAACTAGGAAAGCAAGACAAATTCTTTACGAAATATATAACAAAAGCAGCAACAGCAAGTATGCTTCCTAAAATGAAAATAAGCAAGAGAAACAGAAACCCGAAATGGGTCCCACCGGGCGTGCCAAAATGTTTCACTCGGAATGACTCGTTCCTATAGAAACAGATAAGAGTTAGGTGCTAGGAGGAATACCTGTAGAATGTCAAGATGGTGTGCACGTACCGTAGAGAAAGATCAGGCTGATTGCGAAGAACTCCTTTTTGTCTTGGAAGGACTACCTGCAAATAAGAACACAAGACCACAAGATTTGATTAAACAATAAATGAGGAAACTGCCTTGGGCCCAGGAAATATAAAACTTCCTTTCGAAGGTGGTCAGTTTCCCCTGCTAATATGAATTAACGCAAAAGACTGTAAAGTATCAATTAAATTGTTTCGTTGAACTGGGTAGGGGAAAGGCTAGTTTTCTGGTTTTGATCAGAGGAACCGATGGCGTTTACTGATGGCGGTTACTGATAGCCGATGATCTTCTTAGTAGCGGTTACTGATAACCGATACCGCATAAGAAATGTTATAACAGAGGACATGGGTTGACAAAGATGCAAGTTATCTTCTTGGGTAGCTATGGTGTTTTGTAAGGCTGGTTTATGGATGATATTAGGAAATGAGATGATTTAGAAGTAAAAGAATAACAGTTAGATGCAATGGCACGTTGGGTAGTAGATTCAGAGACAACGGATTTAGGAGGACTGAGATTCACAGAGCATAAGAAATGTTATAATAGAGGACCATGCAAGATGTGACTTACTGGTTTTGACAAAGATGCAAGTTGATCTCCTTTGTTGTAAACACTTCTGGTATTTCCACTCGTCTCTACTCTGTCAAGTGAAGATCTAGACTCTGTTCCTCGCTCGCAATGCTCTCTGTTGATCCAGAAATCCTTTGACTGATCTCCAAAAATGAAATTCCGATCCGTTGTTTTGGTTTGGGGAGCCCATTTACAGGGAACCGATGGCGGTTACATAACCGATGGCGGTCGAGTAGGAACCGGCATCGGTAAGGAAAAAGTAGGCTATTTTTAGTAAAATAGCCCACCTTCCCTGCTTTTCTCCCGAGAGATCAGTTGCGGGCTTGGTCAAGTGACTAGAAGGTCGGTTTTGGGTGCGAGAAAGGGGTCATTAGTTATGGGTGTAGGTGTGGACCAAGTTTTAGGTTTTAATTAGGTTAGTTTAGGATCAGGGCTATGTCATGATGAGGTGGCAAAATGAGGTGGCAGGTGAGGTGATGTGGATTTATCAATTACAAGGTAATTAATAAATAATTGTGTAAGGTTTAGGTAATGAGGTTAGGTTGCGAAATGGGATGCGGGTCACAAGGGGTCGTAAGACACGAATTGGGTGTCTACAGTAGGTATGCAGAGCTGATGGAATTGGAATAAATTATGATGAAAATAGCAATTTAAATGATAGCTCATATGACCAAGCCTATAGTGCCATAATGTTGTATCTGAATCTTGAAGCCACAAGGATTACAATCATTAGTACTATCAGTGGTTAAATACAAGTTTCCAACCTTCTTACCTCTTGCCACCACAAGAGCACCCTTGGTAACCTTCCAAGAGTCAATGCCTGTAAATATCACAGTACAACCATCACTTCCCAATTGCCCTGCTCGATATCAAATTTCATAAACCTTAATGTAGGCACATGTCTAACATCCTTCAATAGCCAAGTATTCCCATTCTGCATCTTAAGTGCCTGTACATATTATTTTTTTCAACTATACTGCAAGGCTCATCATCACCAAGAAAAACATGCCCAAAAAAATCCCCTTGAACATAATCAACAAAATAATGCCTATGTGGAGTAGCATGAAAAGAAGCCCCTGAATCTAAAAACAGGATCCTAAGATATCAGTAATATTATGCAAAGAAAGAATCAAAGCATCCTGACATACATTACCCAATGCCACATTTACCTCCTTGTTTTCTTCATATTGTTTCTTCTTATCCCGAAGCTCCCAATAGTCCTTCTTTGCATGCCCAGACTTTCCACAATTCCAGCATATAATCTTGTTCTTGGATTTTGACCTTCAATCCCGATATTTTGATTTTCCACGGTTTCCTCTATTCTTTCTGTCTCCCTCTAGTTTCCACTGATCAAAGAGATTCCCTGAAGTAGGAAGATTACCCGGAAAGCTTTTTCTTCAAGGCATTTCCTCACTTAGAATCACCCCTATAACATCCTCAAACTTCAACTTCGAGTTAGTTGGAACCGAGTTGCTTACTGCCATTACCAGGCTATTCCAACTCTCAGGTAAAGAGCACAAAATTAATAAAGCCCTAAGCAGGGTCTTCAAACAAGAGTTCTATGTGTAAGGCCCGAAGCTAGAATATTCACAACCGTATTGAAATCACTTAAATGATTTGCTACTGAACTATTCTCAAACATCTTCATATTAAATTCGAAATTTTTTTCATTAAAAATATCTTGTTAGAGGCAGAGGGTTTTTCATACAACTTCCCTAATGCATCCATTAGATTTTTTGTAGTCTTTTCCTTTGAAACATTAAATAATACCAGAAGATGCAAGACACAACCGGATCATGTCCAAGTGCCTTCCGATCCAACAAATCTGGAGGCATTCTGCATCTGTCATACTCAAGGGTTTGTTCACCTTCTCAGACAACGAGAGTATAAAGATCCTTCCGATAAAGGTAATCTTCCATCGTGCATCTTCCAAAGACTGTCCAAATTCTACCCGTTGAATTTATCAACCCTAGATATTTCTTCATCTACCATAGCTCCCACTCAAGCTGGAAAAACTTTCCCTGATGATTCAACACTTCAGCAAACCTAAACCAAGCTCTGATACCAATTGTTAGGAAATAAGAGATAAAATATGCAGAATAATTCCTCACAGAATCGCAATAGTAGAAACTAATATGCAGAAAATATTATAGATCTCAAATAAAATTGCAGAATAAAATAACACAACACAAAGAGACAGTATTTAATGTGGTTCACCCAATTTGGGCTACATCCACCAAGAATCACTTGCTCAGATTTTATTACAAGCCAATAGTCTTTCTCAATACAATACCCAGATCCTTGTTTGGAGTGCTATGCTCAACAAACTCTATAGAATTCACACCCGAATTCAAAACACATCTACAATACATTTGCTTGTACTATCTATCATATGCATAAGACCATATCAATAGACAATTGCTTAAGCAGTTTGATACAAAACTGTGGGTATCAAAACAATGGGTAAAAACAAAAGGGGTATCATAAACCTATGGGTAACCGAAACTAGGTGGTTTTACAAAACAATGGGTACCGAAAAACCATGGGCCCAAAAACAGCCCATAATGGTTACCCATTACCCATGGGTTAATAAACCACCCATGAAAATTTGCTTCGGGGGCTTCACCCCCCGAACCCCCCTTGAACCGCCTCAACTGGCGAGCGGGACCGCCATAAAAATATCCAAGTGTAACACATATAAGGTGTACCAAACTCTAACATGAAAACTTGGCTCCACAAACATAACACAAACACCAAGTTTTATCCTAGAAACCTCCAGAGGAGGAAAACTAGTCGGGAAGGGAAATTTCTCTTTCTTCCCACTTTTATTGGCCAATTCACAACAATAAGTATAGAAATTACAATAAGTATGAAAGATAAGTAGATAATATCTCACACTTCCTCCCAATTACTTGTTTGCTCTATCATCAACACTCCTTTCTTTTACAAAACACAATTCCAGCACTACGAACTTCTTGCTACACTCTGATTTCATGATTTGATGCCTTAGTTCTCTTCATACAAACATGTATTTATAGCTTTTATCATGTCCTCTCATGCATTGGAGAATGGGAAAGGTCATGGAGGAGAAGAGACATGAACAACCCTTCAAATTATGTGGCTGTTCATTTCATATTTTTCTTTTCTGTCTGAAAGAGCCAGGACTGCTGCCTAATGTAGATCGGACGTCTTAGGACTGCCGCCCTGGTTGGGCGGAAGTTTTGTAACTTCCACTCTGCATAGAACGGCGGTCCTTTTACTATAAAGATAGAACCTCCATGTATTATTTTTCCTTCTTTGTGCTGACTCCATCTCCCTGAAGTAGAGTCACTTGTGGATCCATTGATGTTCCAAATCACCCCTGTAGCCCTGTACAACTTGTAACAATCCCACATGAGGATTAATACAATTTTGGTATACAATGAAGGCAGTCTCACCTTGAGAATAGAATATAAATTCTATTCCCGCAATGTTCCACTGTGTTATTTGCATACGTGCAAATTTCATAGGGTAATAGGTTTTGGCGACTCCAACCGGTTCATATCAAAAAGTAATCGTACAACAAAAATCGCAAAAAAAAAACATTTATGACTATCCCCTCTGCACAAGCTCCAGTTCTTCAACCCAACTCATGTGTCGGATGTTGAATTTTCAAGGAGACATTGTTGGTATCCTTCGAGAAAATATCAAAAGGGAATGTGTGGTATCTTAGATGACAACTACTATTGAATATTGCACTAAACATCATTGTTTGAAAAAGCTTTATGATTTGTTAACATGGCCTTAGAATTGAAGGGTTTTACCCCCACTAGCTGTCTAGAATGACCTCCTGGACACGTCAAAATCGTTCAAATCATCAACGCATAAACAATACTTCCACCAAGTTACAGAATCTAATAGGAACTATTGCAGGTAACCACTCCTCTAACGTCTGGACACCTAAATCTTCTTTTTGGATGATACTCAACCAGACTTTATTCCATCAGATCTCTAAGGCACCCTATTTGGGACTCAACCTTTGCACAGAATCAACTCTCCTAAAACCTGCGTGAGTCGTTTTCATCAACGCACTTACATTATTTAACTAAGATCAAGCTGCAACATATGCTAGAGTCATTCAAGCACAAAGAGATTGAGAAAGATATTTAATGATTAATCTAAGGCTAGAGCTAATGCAAAACATGTTACAACTGATTCCTTAACAGTAAAGATCATCAACCTTTTCTGAAAGAGCTCTTGCGCAAAGTGGAGAAACAATAAAAGATATTAATAATCAACATATTATCCCACACTAAACCACATATAATCATAGGAAAACTAAAACATGGTTTCATTTTAATCTCCTCCAAATTAATAACATTATATATAATGGATTTGTAATGCCTTGAATCAAGTCTTATACATTGCAAGCAGGGTTGTAGTCACTACAATTCGAGTAATTGTGATGGTTGCTCCCTGTATCTATTTGCTAGTATCGCAAATCACCTTTCCCTAGATGGCAGTTAACGTACCATGGCGAAATGCCATAGACCTGTTGATATTGTGGAGCCCGACATTACCTCCCATGAGGATCGAGGAAGCTTACTTCCCAACTTCGATGGAGATGGGAAGACGTACACCAGATAACCGACATTTCTGCCTTATGTGTTGCATGTGATTGTTTTATCAGTGGATTCATGAAGCATTTAGATATTCGCCTCTTCATTGATAACAGTTGCATCTAAGTTGTTGTAAATTAATAGCATAAAGTACCCTAAGTTTGCATATGCAAGTATGGAATGCTATGAAAACTAGGGGTTCAGAAGAGAGATGAGAGTAGAACTCATTAAGATTGAGAATATTGTAAGCCCAGGAATCTCATGTGAAGAGAGAGTTCAAGAAAATCTTATGAGAGTAAAAACGTTGCTACATTCGTGTAAGGTGTGTGAAGATTGCAGATCCTGTCGGGATTCGTCCGATCCTCTAATGGAATAATATATTGGTTGTCTTCTTGGTGGACGTAGCATAACCAGAAGTGTGCTACCATGCTTAGAAGGGCTAGAGTGGCTATTTTATTTTTTTGGTCAATCCTTGGCCATAGTTTATTGTTTGTATGACTTAAATCATGGCATATATATTTGTACAACCGGTTTGGTCTAAATCTAACAGTGAGAGGGTCTCAAAGAGTCAAGTAAACCTCCAATGCTTCAGAAGATGTACTCACTTCAGTTATTTAATGATGTGCTAGCTTTGAAACAGCATAGTTGGTCAAAGTCGTAAACCTGCTCTTTACAAAGACATCCCAATGTAATAGGCTATGTTCCCATGTGGAGTGGGAGAATTGACATGGCACTCCAGGACGATGGATTGCTATTGAAGCAGCTCCAGTAACTAGACATCAAAATGTGGTCAAGTTTCCAGCTGGTAAGAGGACAGCGTACGAATGAAGTGGGTTTACAGGATCAAGGAGGAAGAGGGTGGATAGAAGACCCAGATACTAAAACAAGTCTTGTGGTAAAAGGGTTCGCACAAAAACCTGAAGGTATTGATTTTGGTGATGATCATTTTCTCCTCTAGTAAAGATGGCTTCAGAGGATGTATTGTTGTTAGTACGAAGAAATTGCAGTAGAAGATATTACATTTAGTCAATCCTTGATGTTAAGACAAATCTCCTTCATAATGATTTGGAGGAGAAAGATCTAGATGAATCAGCTACTTAGTTATGAAGATCAAAAGAGTTCCAAGGAAGTTCCTAAAGAATCTAAAACTAAAGCATGCTTCCAAAGAATCCAGAGATTGTACTGGAGACTTCAAACAAGTTTCCAAGGAAATGGTATATAAGGTTTGACCACTTTATGTCATGATCTATGGTTATATAAGAAAGGTGAACCTTTGTTGAGCCATATCAGATTTACACGAATGCAAATGACATGCAACAGTGTAATAAAGTTTTTTCTTCCTCCTCAATGATCAGGTGAGGCTTCCTTTATTAAGCAAAGGTCAAAAACTATATTTAGACATGTATCAATTTCGAAAGAACTAGTATGTGGAGGGGGGTTTAGAACAATCAATGGTACCCAAAAGTGATATGAGGGAGATGGACATGGAATGAAGGAAAGGAATGGATGGAAGGAACATGCAATGAGTTAGGTGAAGTCAAAGCCTAAGGATTGCATGGCTCGAGAATAATGGTCCATTTTAACAAAAATAAAATGGAGTATTGCATTCAGCTAAACGAGAATCCTGAAAAGTCCCAAAGATGGGAACACACGTGAGAAAGTAGATAATGAAGAGCTTGACTACACCTAATGAAAAGATGGAACAACTTTATTAGTAGTCCTGTTTGATCAATAAGATCCAAGATTAAATATTTGTATGCATAGATTCTGGAACACTCGGATACATCTAATGCCGGAACATAAGTAACATCAAATGCTCTTAATATGACAATGTACATGAGACACACAGTTCGGATCTTTTCATTAACTCCAAAATGTCTTCTCAAAAGAACAGCAAGTTTCTTTGATCAGGCAGAATAAAGCTTGCACACAAAAGTATTTTATTCTAGCTCTCTTAAAGTCACCCTTACAGATGCGCCTCTAACCTAACTATTTTAGTTGCTGACATTCCCGCTTCGTATGGTATGTTGTTGAGCAGGAAAGTAGTTAAGGTTTACATGGTGAGATTCAAATGGACTGGTCTCATGCCATGATTCTTATCAATGGAGAAATGAAAAATATTATGCCAGAAGCTCAGGCAAAGTTCACAATAACTAAAACTGAAGATCCTCATGCACAGATCATTTTCCAAGGCTCAAGTATGGGTAATTATATGATGAATGCATAAATTCATACCCCTGAGATCACTTGCCAAGATTCTAATGAGAAATGGACTCTTGAGTTTGATGGAAGTTGTTGCTTGATGGGTTCTAGTGCAGAAGTGGTGCTCATATCTCCAAATGGTAAAATATTTCCTTTTTCCTACAAACTCAAATTTTCAAATACTAATAACACTATAGAGTATGAGGCATTAATCCTTGGCCTTCAAGCTATAGAGGAGAAAGGGATCAAAAATTTGGAAGTCTATGGAGATGCGGAATTGATCGTGAAACAAGTAAGAAATCAGTTCCAAGTAAAAAATGATCATTTGAGACACTACAGGAATAAATTGTGGGACACAATAGAAGTCTTTGACACTTTTTCCATAAAATCTGTCCCTCATGAAAAGAATGACAAAGTAGATTCTCTAGCAGTCTCAGCTTCATTAATGATTCCTCATTCAGAGTTTGATCAAGAAGAATACACCATTGAAATGGTTTTTAGGCCGAGTGTTCCTGACAATGCAGAAAATTGGCAAGTATTTAATGATGATCAAAAAATTATTGCCTTCTTAGAAAAGAAAGAAAATTTTAAACAATTGTACTTTGAAGGAAGTGATTCTGCATTTCACGAATCAACTACCTCACCCATTCAGGAAGGAGTTGAGAACGAAGATCCTGGTGATGGCATCATTCAACTCAAAGGAAATAAAATTCCGAAAGGATTGGTTTCACTTGAAGAACTTTTTGACAAACATGACAGGTTTATCAAAGAGAAAGAGCAAGCAGGACCTACGAATTTTGCTGACTATGAGCAAGTTGATATCGGTACCAAGGATAAACCTCACCTGATCAATATTGGTAAGTGTTGCTCACCTGAGGAGCGCAGGAAATTCATAAATCTCGTTACCAAATATTCTGACATTTTGGCTTATTCATACGAAGACTTGAAGTCTTTCCAACCCAGGGAAATGGAGCATGCCATACCCTTGAAGCCTAGTGCAGTTCCATTTAGGAAAAAGTAAAGACAATATAATCCCAAGATTACATGAACAATATTTCATGAAGTTCAAAAGATGATAGGTGCACAAATAGTGTTTCCTATTTGACATTTAACCTAGATAGCTAATATTGTACCAGTTCGAAAGAAAAATGGAGAAATTAGGATTTGCATGGATTTTCGTAATCTTAATCAGGCTTCCTTGAAGGATAACTACCCCCTTCTAGTCATGAACCATATTTTGTAGGTAGTAACTGGATCGGAAATGTTATCTATGCTAGATGGCTTCTCTGGCTATAATCAGATTGAAGTGGCTAGAGAAGATCAACATAAAACCGCATTCACTACCCCCTAGGGTACGTTAGCATATAGAAGAATTCCCTTCAGTTTGATCAATTTCGGTGCTACTCTTCAAAGGGCCATGGATATGGCATTTACGAATTATAAAGACAAGATCATTGTGATATACCTAGATGACTTGACAGTGTTCTCCAAGAAACGAGAAGATCACCTAAGGGATTTGGAGAAAATATTGTAAAGGTGTAGGCTTCATAATATTTCTCTAAATCCAAAAAAGACCATGTTCAGAGTTAGAGAAGGAAAAATCCTAGGTCATATTGTTTCTAAGGAAGGAACCAAGATCGATCATGAACGCATTCAAGCTATCAAAAATCTTGCTTTGCCTACAAGTAAGCCTGGGGTCCACTCATTCTTCGGGAAGGCGAAATTTTTGAGAAGGTTCATGCCATATTTTGCCGAGCTGACTAAATAAATCGCTGATATGATGAAAGGAAAAGAATCCTTCAAATGGTCAAAGGAACGTAGAGAAGCATTTGAGCAAATCAAGGGTGCTATTGAAAAATCTCCTACATTGGTATGTCCTGATTTTAAAAAGGAATTTATAATTTATTGTTATGCTTCTCCACACACAATCTCCACCATTTTGAATCAGCACAATCAAGAGGGGATCGAATCTCATATTGCATTCATGAGTTTGGGATTCAAGAAACATGAACTTAATTACACTCCCCTTAAGAGACATGTGTACGCAGTGGTGAGAGCCCCGAAACACTTCAGGTATTACCTGTTGAATTCTCACACCAAAGTCTTAGTTCCAAACACCGTAATGAAATCAATGTTGACACAACAGGAACTAGGATCTAAAAGAGGTAATTGGGTCTCTAAGATCCAAGAATATGATTTGAACATCAAGCCTACCAATTTGGTTCAAGGAAGAGGAATCTGCCAACTCATTGTAGAGAATGAACCACGAGATGACTCTGAAGAAGAACCAGTTGAATAAAATTTACCATTAGTAGTTTTTGTCAGTACCACAGATGAATGGTATTCTGATATTACCTATTTCCTCACATATGGTGAGTTTCTAGAGAATCTGACAGCTAAGGAGAAATGAGCTATTAAACTAAGAGCTGTTAGGTACATCATCTGGGATAACACGTTGTTCAAGAAAGGGATTGAATGCATGTTCCTCAGATGTGTTGATAAAGAGCAACATCCTAGGTTGTTGGAAGCTTTCCACAATCATTCCTACGGTGGTCATTTCTCTGGCCCAATAACAGCCCATAAAATTATGAGAGCACATTATTACTGGCCCACTATGTTCTCTGATGCTCATAAATGGGTGACAAAATGTGAAGCTTGTCAACAATTTGTTGGAAGACCAAATTTGGTGGCTCTGCCTTTGAAGCCAGTTGTCATTGAAGAACCCTTTCAAAAATGGGGTTTAGATTTCATCGGGGATTTGAATCCTAATTGTAGTGTTGGTCATACTCACGTGCTCACCACCAATTATTACTTTACAAAGTGGGTGGAAGCTATACCGGTGAAACAAACATCTACTGCAGTAATCTTTGATTTCATCAAAGAAAATATATTGGTTCGTTATGGAATTCCACACAAGATCGTGATGGACAGGATAATGCCTCAAATTTTTTCTTTCTACAGAGATGATAGGTTTTTGTTATGGGTATGGGATATCCTGGTCTCATTCATCAGATTACTACCCTCAGGGAAATGGTTAGGTTGAATCCAGTAACAAAAACATCATTACTATTGTGTGCAAGTTAGTAGAAGAAAATCAAAGAACTTGGCATAAAATGATTTACGATGCATTGTGGGATGATCGCATAACTCACAAAAGGGCAATCAGGATGTCTCCATTTCAACTTTTGTATGGAACCGATGCTCAAATTCCTGTCACACTGGAGTTACCAGCATTAAAATTAGCTCAAGGCAAGTTGATGATGAATGCTTCACCAATGCATTAGATAAAAGGATCATGTTCCTAAGAAACCTTGAGGAACAAAGAAGTTCTAAGTGGAAAACAGGATAGAGGAACATCAATCCAAGTGAAAAATTTTTGACAGGAAAACTAGGGAGAGGACAATTTCAAATTCAATGACTTAGTTTCTCTAGGACAAAAAGACATGAACCAAAAGGAAAGCATGGGAAGGTTTGATCGTTTGTGGCTAGGCCCTTCAAAATAAGGCATTTCTGTGGAGGAGAGGGTACCTATTACTTGGCATATCCTGATGGAACTCATTTGCCTTTTTGCCCTACAGGGGCAATATCTCAAGCACTTATCAAAATTGAAAACGGGTTGTTCCCTGTATGTACATAGGTAATTAGGATTTTGTGGTTTGGTTGTGTCCCCTATTTTTCAGTCTCTATCTTGTAGTCGCCCCATTTTTTTGCCCCATCCTTTGAGATCATGTTCATGACTATTTTGGTCTGGGTCCGTTATTGCGTCCATGAAGTCCTTGTCCCCAATTAGAGCCATCTGTTATTAGCTAATTTTGACTTTGTAAAGTCAAAATAAAAAAAATGAAAATGGAAATTTTGAAATTTTTCAAAAGTGTTACTTCACATGGTTTATCACCCTTATGACGACCATCTCCTTTTTGTGATCGTTTTGGTATTCGTTTCGTCCTTTTCGGGTGAGAAATCCTCCCGCCAAGCTTTAAATCGCATTAAAATACATTAAAATTAATTAATTAATATTTAATTAATTAATTGCTCCTTGTTTGATAAAATTAATTTTTAAATAATTGGGGTATTTAATTAACTATAATATTAATTAAAGTTCATTCGACAAATTTTTTTATTGCCGGGGGAAGTAGCTTATCGCTTCCAATTGCCGGGAATGCCAAAATGGCTTCCCGAACCCAGATTTCCCTTTCTTGGCACAATCTTCTTTTAATTTCCCACTTGTGGTCATTTTGCTCCACCAATTTCCAAATACATGGATTGGCTAATGGGAAAAAAATCTCCTTACAATTTCCCACATGGGGAAATTGAACGGGATTTGCCAGCCCACTTTGCCATTCCGTTTGGGACAATTGGCCATTGTTAAACCATTCTCCGGCATTTCCACTGGCGAAGAGAAAACATTACGGATAATCCACTAACTCACCTCGGGAAATGATGATGAGTCATAACAGCCTTTACATACGATGATTTAATTTCAAAGATTCGCAGAAGCACTTCCTGTTGGTCCAAGTATCACCCCTTTTAAAGTTATCAAATATTATCCCCACAATACTTCGGAATGACATTTTGATTTAACTCAGTAGGACAGCTATTGAAACGATTTTCCATGAAAATCCTCCGTTTTCTCCGAATCATTGAGATCTTCATGTTTTCAATTCTAGATTGAAGAATTATAGCATAAGTCTGAAGCACATAATATTTGTCACATCCCAAATACTAAGAAAATGCAAAGAAGATGTTGAAGAAAGAAGGAAAAAGTTTTTCCATATTCTACGAATTGTGAACAAAGAAGATGGGTCATTGTGCATTGCCAAAGTAAGTTTTCAGATGGAATGAACTAAATTTTACCAAATTTCATGCGATGCACATCTTGAGAATGAATCACCAACAAATTTTAAAGCGGAACAAAGTACTGCCAAATTTTGGGATTCAATTTCCACAGGGTCACTGTCTTAAGGACTATATTTGTAAGTCACTTCCAAACATAGCCAAAGCAGAGGTTTCACAAATGCCAATGCATAGGAGCAAGAGGAGCTTAAATAGAAAAACTTCCCATCAAATAGTTTCCCTACACAGTTTGGAGGGACTTGAGCTCCTGTGAAGTGACTCAACCATATCCATTGGAAACCTAGAAGAATGTTTAGGCCCTCATACTAAATTTCCATGTGGATAGCCCAATGGATTGTCATGCAAGGCCATACATAGAGAAATAAAAAGATAAATGTTGTGGTTTATTCGATCTCCATGCTAGTGTGCCCTCTCAAATTATTGCCCCATGACCACTAGGTTGTCAACACTTGAGTGTTTATAGTGCATAGTAGTTCATTTGAGCTACGTTAGGAGTTATCCCAGGAGAAGGAGCAGCCGTTTTAACCATTGTAACCTTTGAACTCTCGAGTATGGGTCATAGAATACCATTTCGTTCTTTGACCTAGACGCCTCAACTCCATTTATTCTGTTTCATTCATCCCTGAAAAAAATATCTCACTTCTTTCTAACGCAAAGGAAATATCCCACATGAATAGTGAAGAGAACTATTATTTACAAAAGAACCCATAAATTAAGTTCATTGAATGGTTGAGTAAGGTAGAAGGAATGTTCTCTAGATAGTTCGACATAACTCAAGGAAATAGAGATATCCCAGAACTTCAACTTATTAGGAGATGGCAGAAAGAACAGTTTTCCCACGCTTTGCAAGGACAAACCACATTTAGGAAAGTAAAAAAAGGTTATGCGCATACACAAATGAGTAAAAAGTTGGTAGCACAAGAGAAATATCCATTTTATAGTGGAGATATGCATTGGGAAGAGTCCGATCATGATCTTTTATCACCACAAAAATATAAAGTAGAGTTTATGCAAAAAGAAACATAATCCTAAGTGGGACCAAGAGGTATGGTCATTGTCAATATTTTGTTTTAGTGTGGATTTTCGGACACATCTCCCTAGAAGGAAATTTACAATGGAAAATTCAATAAGAGCGCATAATCGATTCAAAAAGCAGACATTGGCGACTTCGTTATCACGGTCAAAACCCCATCTCTAATAGTTGATAAAGAAACGTTGGCAGTCCATATCTCTCATAATCGAGTCTCGGTATTGTGTATGTAAAATAGAAATCATTTTGCCTACCCATGCAAGAGTTAAGCTAGCATTATTGAGAACTATCAGTTTCATGTAACTGCCTCAACTTGACATAATAATGAAAGGAATATTAATGATAATTTCGAAGCTGCACTGATACGGATTTTCAGAGACGAGATAGACCTATAATGCAGTGACATGCAAGTCATTCTTCTGAACGAATTTCATAATGGACGAAAACTAGCATAAAAAATCTGCAGGCCATTTTTTCCATCGAGGATATTTCCATATGGACAAAAAAAATCAAACTTTCCCAAGGTGAAGCTACAAGGAATCATCCCTCAGGAAATAAATTAAAGTCAGCATTACACCCATCATAGATTGAAATATTCTCATCAACATCACTATTGTGCAAAACAAATTCTGCGACAAGGGATGAGGACGAAAGGAACTATATTCCGTATGGCTTAATATGAGTCACCCCAGTAGCAGCGCCTTGTCCTAATGGGTAAAAAGAGTTGAGTTGGCATTGCTCAGCAATGGACTGCAGGCACTCATCCATGACAAGCAGACAGAGATTATCTTCTTAGGACATTTTAACCAAGAGTCAGGCCTTCCTCAGATATCACACCAGAGCAAGTGTTACAGTTCCATTTACCTCGCATACAGCTGCAAAAGACAATTCGTGAGGACATGCCCATATCAAATGCCAGTTTTGAGCGTCTAAATCCAAATTCTGGGAATGAAATAAGAACCCGAGTGAAGTAACTTATGGTCATATGAAAGGTTAACCCAAGAAGTCCTCAAATGTATACGGCTTCTCCAAAATACAATACCACATTGAGTTGGTGAAAGTTGGGTTGATTACCTCCTTACCGCTTTTTTGGTCCACTGGAAGATCTGCTAGGATTTTCCACCATGCCATGGTTATCAGTCGAAAATATTGTAGTCCTACCAGAAAACACACCCAACAATTGGGAGATCCAGACATCGTTCATAGACAGGCTTCAACAAACAAAGATTGTGAAGTAGATGGACTGGAAGTAGCTTCTAACATGGACTATCGATATGACTTATTGTGGTAGTAAGAATCGCCAAGAATATTCAGGACTTGAACACTGGAGGAGTCATAAAGGGCTGTAGGTCAAGTTTTTTCATTAAGACCCTCAAACTAGTGGTGCGAGAAAATAGTTTTTAGTCACATTTTTAAGAGAAAAAGAAACAACGATTTTAGAATTATCAAGCGGCAAATCAGTGTGCTTCAGAACCTGATAAAGAGAAATATTGAGCACAGAGGTTTATTTAAGAAAAAACTAATTGAAGCTTTGGATCATTGACTAAGCCATCCAACTAGGGAACGAGTATATATAACAATAAACAATCCATTTCCTACACGTCCCAAATAGAAGGCTTAGATTAAATATGTTGTTCATTACAGTGCTCTCATTGAAGACTCAACAGGTCAAGTTTTTATACTTATCCCCAGACGACATATAATTAAAGGCAAAGCATCATTGACGTTTTCTGACAGCAAAAAATCCATTTAGAGAATCTTAGAGAAGATTAGCGTGACAAAAATCGTTTACACTGGAATTCATGTTAGGAAATAGAAAATCAGGGAAAGACCCAACTGTCCAAACTCTTAGAACAGTAGTTGCAGCTAGGTCATGTTAAAAAATTCACTCTCATAAACAAGTAAGATATCCATGTGAAATGCAAGCCTAGTCTTGATAGTGAATGGAAATTGAAGAATTCTCCAATCAGCAAAAGTATCAAAACATAATCCTACAATGGGAACCTTCTGCGGTGCTTGAGGAACGAGCATGACACCGTAAGAAAAAATCGAGACCTTTTAACCTAAACACTTGCTCCAAATATCAGGGCCTTCCACATAGTGATCCATCCAAACTTTTATTCAAAGATGAGAATGGTAAAAGTCATTGATCCCTATATCGTTGCAACATTCTTCAAAACCATTGCCATCAAAATCGAATGGATAGCCACAGAAAACGATGAATCTACATTATTTGGATGAATAAACATGATGCAATAGAAGCAATCTGGTAACAAAGGATGAAGATTTGCCAAGCTAAATTACAAGTACGTGGCAGATCATTGCCTGGATACAAAAGTGCAAAACACAAGGAGGGCCTCAATTGCAACCAAGGTAAGATCTTCTCGTTAACATAATGTCTGTATCAAATGGAGTCATACAAATGTAACAAGCAAGAGCTGGGTTCCATGAACTATCAATCACCATCACCAGTAAGTATTCAATGAGAAATAATTAAGATCCTAACCTAAAGAAGGAAGAGAGCATTTCGGATGTTATTGCTCGCAAGTATAACCGATGATTTTTCCAAGGAGTACCCACATGGCTTTGACAAATATGTAAAATCAGTGCTTATCAATCCTTTCTAAATTAAGCAATAAAATATACTCATTTAGTCCATAGTGCCGATGGGCTAGCGTCCAATCAGGGATACAGGTAATCAAAAATTCATTTTCCCTTTGGATAGTGTAGGCTTGCTCTCGAGTGCCCTTTGCTCTATATGTTCATAGAGTAGGATAGGTAAAATATTCTTTTGAATATTCACTGTTTGGAGATTAAATGAGTTGATACGCCTCAAACTCGGTAGATTCGGTTTCCATTCTAGACATTCAAATAATATTATAGTGTGCCATTTTGATTTATAATGAGACTTAATTCAAGTGCATTCAGTTGACACGTTTATGTAATGTAGCAATAGTGCATGAAATGTTCTTTAGGGTTTCAATTAGATATCATGAGGTTAAGAATAGGAAAGTTTGTCAGAGGGAAATTGATAAGATTTGTCGACTGCCCTGCCAATGGACGCTTAAAAACTGAAGTCCCCGACATGATGTAGGTCTTTCGCACGTCATGTAGGCCATGCCATGTCAGTGCGCTAGTGAGTCGCCAATCATTGTTTGCGCCAAATTAATCCCTCACAATCTTACTAAGGCCAAAGTCAAAGCCTGCATAGGCACATAAGGTGATTATGAAGTTTATAACACATTATATCAATCCACTGGCTTGGTTACGAATTAGGAACAGTTATCATGAAAATGGTCAAGATTAGATCCCTGATATAATGTCCCTAGTTTGAGACAATATAAACTCAAAGCTAATATAGGGATGACAGGACTTATCCTTTGTAGCTAAATGGAATCATTGACTTTTGTCACAAGGAATATACTAAAAATGTTGAAAAGTAGAACTATCCCCCCTATGTCATAATACTTTCCCCGGTACCTGATCCAATGGATGCCCCAAATTTTCACGAGAGGATTCAATGTAATCGGAGAAAAAGTTAAACAATTAGGCATTCACATCGAAAGCCAAGGATTTCAGATATTAATCGCATTGCTTAGGTCAAGAGAAGTGATCAGGATTTTTGGTAAGTCCATGACGCAGACTTTGTCAGTGACTTCTGTATCCAATGCACAGAAACGGAGATTCAACTATGGAGTTTTGACTAATCTTTCAAATTTGATGTAGATATTGACCATTTTACGAGGATTGAAATTTAACAAGTATGGGAATCCTGTTTTAGCCATTGAAAAAGACGATCTCAACTTTCTTTGCCAACATCGAGGGATTAGTTTCTGAGTTTCTGTGAAACAAGGGGAAGATAATTCTTGGGTATGCGAAGTATGATCATACTGAGTCGCTATGGATTTGCTCAGAGCATGTGCAATGAATTTCACAAACTGTCACTCTAATTGAAAGATCACATTATTTAATTGAAGTTGTACACTGAAAGTCTTACTATTTATCCAGGTGTATCGGAGAAGGGGATTTTGAAATTTCTAGCAATTATTAGGAATGATGTTCCCTCCCCACCATATAACTTCTCCCTCTCAGTTCAAGATTCGCTATTTGTCAACGTTAAAAAACATGTTTGAGAATTTATGTCAATTTTCTAATCTGTCCCATAATATTATTGAGCATAGACAAGTCACAATTCTTTAACTGACCTATTTAAGTTTCTTAGACATTACACGTGTTTGAGTAGTTGAAAGTGAACCTTTCTAGAAGGCCTTCTCAGAAAATGCTGATTTGTACGCTATTCCTTGTGAAGGTGTTTACGATAGAGATCTGTTGCAATACGGAACAATAAAGAGCATGAATTTATGTTTAATTATCAGCTGGTCACGGTTCATGGAGTTGGAGTTATTTGATCTACATTCGCTAGATTTCCACCCATGGGGTTCTAGTTCATCTGTATCATCCACGCCATTGAGAAGTGTTGGATGGCCCACCCCATCAATCAGATTTTAACCCTCATAAGGCACTGTTGATAGAATTATGGATGTGTCATTTTTACAATGGACTTCATATTCGACCTATGTTAGCATGAAGAAAAGCTCTTTCGGACTCAGGGACAAGAGGTCAATGGAAATCAGTGTTAAGTTCATATTTACGCCTTCTTTGCTTGTCTTTCAAAAAATAGTTTCTCACATCTTTAGTGAATTCAAAGATGCATTTATCCGCTCTTCTCATCTAATGGTTCTTAAAACGGAATACTTAGAAGGGTTTTTAGATTTGGGTTATAAAGAGAAGGGAGTGAGAGTAGCATTTTGTAAATGGGTCTGAATTGAGTAGTTTAGGAACAAAGAAATACCAGCTTTCTACTGCATCGCTTGATGGCCTTTTGCAAGGAACCACACTTTGGGGAAGTTCTAATGTTATTGCAATGACAAACATGGCAGTAATGAACAGTGGCACCATAAAACTCAAGTTCCACTGCCTTCTTAGTGACAAGACATCCTTCAGGATTCATTTCCAATTAACAGATGTTCAATGTCCAAATTGGCTTATATCGGACCTAGGTGCACAGCTTTTGAATCTTGCAGAAAATGATTTCTTTTTCCATAAACCATCCATCGTAAACATTTGCTAGAAACGTCTGGTGATTTCTTCCCCACAATTGTGTCTATGCCAAATCATTATTATCTCTTGGCTCACGTGTGTTCAGTATGAAAATAATTCTTGATTTGCCCAAATCAGAGGAAATCCATCGTTAATTTGGTTCTTAAAGTAGAAATTGCATCTTGCCAATATGAATCGTTGGTAAATTGTTTACTGACCCATGCCCGTATCCATTTTCCCTAAAATTCCATAATTTAATGTGTTCCTATTCAAATAGCCAATGGATCTCACAATCTTTGAATCATTTGTATTCTCTTCCCTAATCCAACAACAATGAAATGGATATGGGGAAGCTTCAATACATGTCTTGTACAAAACACCCCCGTCAAAATCACCGAGTTTGGAAGTACCTAATGTAATGCGAGCGTTGCTTTTCAATAAAGGATTAGCCTTCACCATTTCTTGAGGAGCTTATAAGGTACATGTCTGGTAGAGTCATTTTTTTTATCGGAAATCCCTATGCTAATAAAATTCTTCACGACTACCAAGACACATCCACGGGACACAGCCCCTACAGTTGCATTTACCAGGGGACACTAGTCACACGAATTTTGTGCAACACACCGATACAATCAGTCCAATAATGTTAAAGAGTAAGTTCAATGAGACATTTTATATTTTAATTTAAGGAGATTTTAATGATGTAAAAACTATTTGTACAAATCCCGGCATCACTGAATTATGGAACGCATTTACTCGCCTTCACCTCTATTAAGTTTACCCAGAGAAGGTCCAACAAATTTTCTTTTTGAACAAGATTCTGGGTTTCAGTATGAAGCGTTCCCAGATGAAGCGAAGGATGTGTTACAAATGTTTTGAACGGCATCCTCGACCAAATCGTGAAGCCTTACAAAGCGCGTATTGTATCTCAGGTACTGAGGAAACCGCAATTTACCTTAGTATCTTTGCCTCCCAATTATAACGAGAAGAATAGTCACCAAAAAATTACGAAGTCCATTTATCCACATGCAACTGCAAAGGCTTACTTAATGAGTCTTTCAAGGAATAAACGACCAAACAAAGAACTTCATAGAGTACTATGGCATATGAACAAATCAGGAAAAAGAAGATTTAAAAAATTTTCCAGGTGTTACGAGTTGTCACAGAAAGTCATGAGTATCGGATAGCATGTATACAATATCAGATACCAGATGGATAAAACATCTTGGGAATCTCAGGTTGGAATGGCTAGACCACACAGTTGTCAGGAAGTATTTTCATCAACTTGTAAAATTGAAAGCACTCGATTAGGAACAAAGAAATTCACAAGTAAGATTTTTGTATAAGAAGTATCCACTATTGACAGGGAAAATCAATAATAAGTACCTAAAAAATAAACAATAAGTAAAAGAAAATCCGAGGCTATTTAAAACTCATTTGGCACCTGGACAAATGGGGTAGATGCATAAAAACTGGCACAGGGCATATAAGTCTTCTAACGAATTTTAAGGAACATACAACTAGGAAAAAAGGAAGGAGGAACTTGTCTCATCCAGGAATCATTCTACCCACAATAAATTTTGAAGGACTAGAGTGTTTTTTAGAGGGAGAAGGGAATACTGCATAATAAATATAGCTTTAAAAAGAAAGGGAAGGGAAAAATCACCTATTTTACAAAACTTGTTAAGACTGCATGTTAGAAAAGTCCACGGTTCAGTAAAGCTTCCAGGAACATATAGAAATTGAGTCCATGTGCATCAACAGAATTGCAGAAATATAGACATGAGAACCAACACCGCATAGGTTCGTGACAACAGTTATACAAAGACACAAAGTTCTCCACATTTAACTCTCAAGGCATCTCCAAGTAGTGTTCAAACAAAACAGGAACAAAATCAAGAAATTCTTCTCAGAAATTGAAGATGCAACAGCATGAAAAGAAGTATCAACTAAGAAGGAGAAATGCCATACATTCAATTAGAAAATTTTCATGTCTCAAGTTGAGAGTAAATGAAAAGACAAGCGATTTACTAAATGGATATCAGGATGTGTCTGTATCTTTCAAAGCAATACAAAATTGAGGAATATTTTTCTTGATGGCATGAATATTGAAAACCGCCTAATAAATGGCGATATAGCCCACGGGAAAAGTCAGGTGATTTTCCTCAGAGACTCAATGAAATGCAAATAAAAAATTATGCAGAATATGCAAAAGATTGTTCTCGGTTAGGTATTATATTCAAATCTCCTTCGAAAAAAGACTAATAAAGTGCTATCATTAATATTAAATCAAAGTCATGTAGATAGGTGCATTGACGGAAGGTTACAACTGAGGCACAACCCTGACATGGACGTAAAACATGATTCATTTCTGAAAATTACACAAAAGGAAGAAGTCGATCGAGTAAATCTATACTTAAGATCAGAGTGGTAACATATGAAGAAAAAATCTAGGTTTTGATCCCATTGTTAGAATATATCATTTAGGAAGTCATCATCATAAGAAAGTCCTTATACGTCCAGTTGAAGTCACACATAAATAATTCCAGGCTGAAATATTATGGAAAGCACTTCTTCTAAGCAGAAAAACTCAAACCTGTCCCAGAATATCCATTTTTCTTATCCATTCACAATTCTCCATACAGATTTTGCATAAAGATTATAGGATTCTCTCCAGAATGCTCATCACTACTTAACTAGAGACGGACCTATTCGAGGTAGATCTCCGTTCTACTCTTTGACAAAGTTTCGACAGCTATCCCATTCGTGGATTGGAGATAATATACATGAAGAACATGGTTAGAAAGTGACCAGTGATTTTAACCAATGCTTGCATGGACCCTTGCATTGATCTGGCTCGAAATGACTATCATTGATCATCTAGCAATTTTGATTCTGATTCCCAGACTCCAGGCACTTTATAATTGAATTCGAGATTTGATGTAATACCTCATGATTCTTATTGATCAACCAATCGGCGTCAAAGCTAAGAATAATCATTTGGGAACTCTCTTCAGTCCCAAAATTTACAAAGAAGAAGACTGCAATAGTGAAAGCTATAAACTGTTGAAACAATTAGAAAGTAACCAGGGAACAAATTCACGTTACAATCCACTTCAGGAGTACGATCTAGTAGGCCGTCCCGGACATTAGAATCAATGCATCAAGTATGTAATAAAGCCCAGATTTTACAATATTTACCATCTTAATTAAAATATGGTGTTCACATGGACTGTGCCAGTGCACCAGTTAGCCCTAGTGATCTGGTAAATAGCCACCACTCAAGGCATAATAACCATAGTCTGAGTTATGGCCTCAGGCAATTCCACAAAAATACAGTGAAGATAAAAAGAAGGAACAGTATTTCCTTTCTACGGTGCAGTGGCTCATACTTCCCCCTCCGATTAACCCCCCGCCCTATTTTACGGCAAACCTATCATTCGGTGCCACAAAAAATAGGAATAGTTAATTAAGGAACATAAACCAGTGGCTAAAATTTTTAGGGAAAATCACCAAGCCTATCTAGATGCAGGTTCACACCCCCAGAGCACATTGAGGAATTCGATTAGATACTGGGTTCCCCAAAGAAGTAGAGAGCCAAGATAAATTCAGCACGAGACTTCTTTAGCGAATGAGGTAGTAAACATACTGATATGAGAAATAAGTATATTCATTTAAAATTGGTAAAACTATACTTTTATCCGGCCCCCCACCATCCCTACATAGAGGGCCATACCATCATTAACATATGAGGCTTTAATGAAAGGAATAGACCACAGGACAGGAGGATAGAGGACGCATCAAGAAAACTATACCCATGGACCGCTGAAAATCCAATAGATCCAAATTTTGATCGCAATTGAAATTTGAAGAAGGACATTTGAGGATACCAACAAAAATCTCTTTGCACTGTGACACCAAAAAATTAGTTCTACCACCTGATAGCCAGATAGTTCCAACATATCCATACCGTATCATATTCATATCCATAGTGCAACATTGTTAATTTGAATATTAATTAATGTGAATTAATTTTACTAAATATCCTTCACTTGACCACCTTCACCTAGCCACAGTCACATAGACACTCAATCTAGACTGCTATTCATTAACATGTTTTTTAACTACGGCTCAACTTTTACTTACCTTAACTAATGAGACTTAGGTTTAACCCTACAAACATAGATGCAATATTCTCTAATAGCATTTTTTCTCCCCAGCATGTTCCCCTCTCCCCTGGCAGTGGCAAGATTTTCCCAGATTCACTTGTAAGAAGCTTTCCTTGTTTTTCTGCCCGAACTGTCGACACAAAAACATGGGATTTTGCTCCTTATTTTTACATTTAAAACTAACTTCATTTCTCTAGGCGCAGCCTTGTTATATTCTTATTGGATTGCATAGAAAAATTTAAACAAATGGGGTGGTACTGTGTTATTATTTCTTATCTCCGTGACCTGTTCTCGAACTTTACCCGTTGTAAACCTCCCTTGCATGCCGTTGGAGAATATCCTGCGACGTGGGCCTGTCTGTAATCTTGGTTTTATTGAACACTGCCTGATTTCACTGGCGCAGCCTGCCACTTCTGGCTTTGTCTTTTTCTTTTTAATATTTTCTTCTCTCCCAAGGGCATGGGATTCCTTTACTGCCAATTGCACACTTTTCACTCTTGACGGCGTGGAATTTTGATTTTTCTGTTTTAAAAAAGGTCCCTTCTCGTTGTCAGGCGTGGATGGTTTCCTCTCAAGCTTGGGAGCTGCTTTTTGAATGAGAACTCTATCGTCCCACGTTGCTTGTCCTATTTTTCCTCCTTTCTTTTATTTGAAAACTGGGATGCGTGGCAAGGCGTGGGAAGGCGTTGGACTAAACTTTATTTCCTCTGTTTTCAAAAACTGTTCCTTTCTCTATCAATGTGCAGGCTAAAAATAAATGCTTCCTTTTCTTTTCCGCCATGGGAAATTTTGACTGTCCACTTCTTCCTGGGCGCGGATTTCCTTTTTTAATATCTCTTAATCTTGTTTAAAAAAACTGTTCTTATTCCTTCCAGCTGGGAGCGGGGACTTTTACCCAATGTGTGGGAAAATTGAATCTTCTTTCTTTTGTTCTTTTGTTGTCTCCCTCTGTTCAAATGTGTGGAAAACTGTTGAAAAGCTGTGGGGAAATTTTCTTAGGACTGTACTCCCTTGCATGCACGATGAATTTCTTCCTTCACATGGGAATTCACAGTATGTGGAAAAATATTACTCCTTCAGAAGAAATAGAAGCGAAGTTTAGTCTTCGCATGACTTTTCCAACGGGTTTTTTGATGGAGGAAGTTATGGGATTAATCTAACTTCCTCTTCACGGGTTGGTTAGTGGCGTAAGGCAGGGGGGGAAATGGGGAAAGAAAGCAAAAGACAACTTGACAACAGGATGGCAAAATGGGTGCGTGTTGGCAATCCCCGTGCAATTTTCCCATGTGGGGAATTGGGTAATTTCCTGCTTGTTAGCCAATCCATGATTTGGCGATTGGCAAAGAAAATCCCACGTGCGGGAAAATTGAAGAGGATTGCCAGGAGGGAGTTGGAAGCGACGATTACTTCCACGGCATTAAAATGTGTCGAATGATTTTATTAATTTATATTTATGTAATTAAAATACTCAAGTGATTTAAAAAAATAATAATTTAATCAAACAAGGAGTAATTAATTAATTAATTTTAATGTATTTTAACGCGTTTTAGAGCCTAGTGGGAAGAGTTCTTGCCTAAAAAGGAAGAGAAAACGACGGGAGACGAAACCTCACAAAACTGAGAATGATCGAAATGAGGGCTAAAAAATATCAACCATAGCCCAACCTAAAAATGTGATAATAAGGTGTTCCACATGTTTATGCTGTGTTATTAAGAGTCATACGTGTGAGTTTTAGCCTTTATCTTTACAAAATGCCATATATGTTAAAAGAGAGGGGTTTATGTTATTGATAGGGTATATTTCTATGATGTTAACAACTTCATAGATAACAAAAGATGATCCCACCCTGGTGGTCATGATACGACATTTACCACTTTTTTTTCCAACCTTTCGTACCTGCCGCTTTGACTACTAATATTAATATGGCAAACCTAATGGAAACATTGTATTATATGTTAAATCCTAAGCCCTTGATCCACTATGCTATGGTCATCATGAGAAGCTTAAAGCTTGTGATTCCTACTAGTAGTGCTTAACTATCAGCCCCCTTTCAATTTTATTCTAACGAAGGCCCTGAAGGCATATAAATAATTTTTTTGTGTTTTAGTGGCAGCTAAAATAAATGAACAGAGTCCCATGTATTAAAAAGCTAGTGTCAGTAATGCAATTCATTGGATCTCCAACTTTCTGGCTGAGCGCCGACGTCCTAAACTTCATTAGGCAGAGTACCTGCAGACCAGTAATCATATCATGGATTCTGAGAATGATATGTTTTTCTCTGAAGTGTGTGGACTTGTAATGCTTGATATTGTACAACAATTTCTGGAAGACAAATCAGACTCACTCATAGAAGTGAACCATTATCTGACATACAATCACTCATGGTCATCCTTTGATCTCACAGTGATACAATAATCCACTCCTTGCAGCAACACCTTGCTCAGCACTACAAATTCATCACCATGATAGTCTTGTGCAATAGGCCATGATCAAGATGTTCCTAGTCCATGTTGAAATAGCTGCATTTCTGCAAGTGCACCCACTGAGCCATTGATTTGTTACTCTTTGAGCCATGTTCCAATGGCTCAAAACAGATGCATTCTACAAACCTCTGAGGTTTGTTACTACATGCTCAAAACGCACATCTGTGACCTACTCTACATTACCACATGTTGTGTATCCTACTTGCATTGCTTCAGCTACTATTTTTCCGATAAATTAACTCCCATAAAAATATATCGATGCATCATAAGATGGCAGACATTCCTTTGGTGATCCTTGGGCTCGCATCATTCAGTTTCCCTTCTTCCAAATACGCTCACCACTCCAAAATTTTCAAGCGGTTAGTCTTGTGCAAAATGAAATAAGGAATAGGTTGAGTAGTGTTGAAATAGCTGCATCTGCAAGTGTGTAAGGGATCCAGACAAGTTCAATTAGACCAACCTTCAATGGCTCAAAAGAGAGATTTGTACAACTAAAAACTAAGACAGGTCACAGATCACAACACAGGTGTCTGACACTCTAATAAAGGAAAGCAAATTGAGAGAGAACAAACCATCAGCCTAGATTTCTATTTATTGATGAGAGTAATGTCTATCACTCAGAGGATAGATGCATAGATGATCCAAGTAGAATAAAAAACTATGAAAAATAGCTTTAAAAATCATGATCACATCAGAAGCACAGATCCCACATCAATTAGAATGTGGCAAGAGCTTTGGCAGAACATGCTCATGTAACATCCTCATGTAACATCCCATGACATGTTTAGACAAAGCAAAAGTTTTGATTGAGGAGCATTTTTTGAAAAGAAATTGAGGGAGGCTATAGAAATTTATAAGCATCCAAATAATTTCGATAGGGATAGATCTGAGTGATTATTGGAAACCCATCATCTACATGCTCAAAGTGCACAGTGAAAATAATCAACGAGCTTTTGTAAACAATTAATGTTTTCTTGACATTTATTTAATAATATCAACCTAACATTAATTCTTAAACTTTATGTTCATCTCTCTGTATTTTGGGTTATCGATTTAAGGATCCCTTGTTTGCAATTTTATCATTCATCTTTATGATGGACCACAAAGTGTGGTCTGAAATGTTGATTCTCAAAAGCTTAATCACGATGTTTCCTGAAATTTGTTGTTTTAATAATATGGGTTGCAGAAGCCTGAAGTCTCTTACTTCGGAAATATTTTGGCATGCCTTCTTATCCCACAAATGGAAGAACCAAGAAATCAGACTTTAGCTCTGCATAGAGAGTTGTTGCAGAATTGTTTTTATAGATATCTTGCTATGGTCTCAAGATAGAAAATAAAAGTGAAGTGCTCTGACAGTCAGAAACATTTAGTAATATTGATGAAAAAATAGCGATTTCTATTGATCTGTAAAGGACGCACTACAGATATTTATACATAGATCGTGAGGGCAGTTGGAAATCCAAGTCAACTGATTTCTGTTAGAGTAGGTATTTACCTTAGCTCATGTTCACCTAGGTACTTTATTTACCTTTATTGTATTTATCCTCGCCCACTTATGTGTGTGGATATTTCTTTTATCTTATTTAGATATTAGGAGATATTATCTAGTTGTTAGGTATAGTTCTTTCCTTGATCTATGGTATTGACTAGATCCTTGATGTCTAGTTCTCTCCTAAATCTATGGTCTTGACTAGTTCTTTGATAACTAGTTATTTCCTTGATTTATGGCTTGATCTATGACCTTGACTGGTTCTTAGATTGTTATTCCTTGCCTATTTAAGTAAGGCCCATTCTCAATGTATTGCATTGAGTTCCATAATAATATTTGATATTGCTTGCTCATTTGTTTGCAAAGGTTTATGTAAAGTTATTCTGGCGAATTACTTTTCATCTTATTGATCGTGGTGTTTGATTAGCATCTGTGTTCTTGGCTTGGAACGATTTGGTTATCATTCCTTTTCATGGTATGAGAGCTATAGATTGTTGTTGACATCTGTCTAGTAAGTTTTATTTTGTAAATAAATTCATTTTGTATATTTATATATTTGGGAACAATCTGTATTTTGTTTTTGTGGCAACTAAAATAAATAACAATGCAAAATATTAAAAAGCTTTATCTTTTGATCTGCTAACTTGGTTTTGAGTGAAAACCATAAGATTGACTGTAAACTCAACCAATTCTAGTGTTAGTCCATTGGAGTTATTTATTGTTGCAGAGACATGCGCTATAATTTAAAGTGCCTCGGAATATGCAGTGCCGTAATCAATTGTGGATGCAATTTCCGCTGAGCCCATCGTCCTAAATTTTTGGGAGTTGCAGTTTGTATCTATCATGGATTCTGAGAATGATATTTTTTTCTATGAAGTATGTGGACTTCATTTGGGATATTGAAGCAAGCTATTTTGGGAAAATAGATTGGAAGCGAAATTCTCTTCATTACAATTGGCATTGACCCGAGAGTTAAGGATACAATAATACACTCCCTGCAGAACAACTTGCTAGCCTAAGCATCACCATCATATTGTGGACAGCCATATCCATGCTCCTAGTCCACTTGCAGCTATTGCTCCTGAACCCACTAACATTGATATGTCAGTCTTTGAGTTTGTTCTTGCTCTTGATGCTCATACACCTATGAAGCTTGTTACCTGCATGCTCTTCCACATCTATGCCTATTACAGTACCACATGTTGTGTATCCTACTTCTGCTCACCTGCATGGCCTTTTTAAGAAGCATACCACTGCATTCAATTCTCGCATGCTCCATTCTATGGGTCTCACTAGCGGAGTCATTGGCAGACATTCACAGGGTATTGTTTCCTCTATTCCACATGTTAAGTGGAATTCTCATCATGACATTGGTTTTCGAGCAGATACTTCATTGGGATCACACATTGACAAAGCTCCTTTTTTTGTTCGCTCAACTCTTTGTGAGGATCATGAGCAACACATGAGTTCTGCACCTTCACTCAGGCTTGAGAAACCTGAGATTTTAGCTGTCAGACATGATCAACCTGACACACATTCTGATGTTCTTTTGTATGCACCCATTGTGCATTTTGCACCAAGTCATATGCAGGCATCTTCTTCATCCATCCGTGTTGATTTGGGGTGGATATCTGATCACTCATGGAGGTGACATAGGCATTCATTGAGAGGACTCTACAGGTGTAGCTCCTCCACCATTCGGCCTCTTGCTCCACTTTCTATACCTTCTGCATTGTGATGCTTCTTGTTTTGAGCATTTTTCTTTAGCAGGTGTAGTGTATCTCTCTTGTTTGTTGAGAGATTTTGTATCTGTATTTTCGACACTTTTGGCATGTTGACAATCTCTCTTGTGGGGGAGCTATTCTGGTGGAGCCCAATGTTAGTTTTTCAGTGTTCGAGTAGTTGTTTTCACAACTCATACAAATTTGTAGTGTCACTCCACCCATTCAGCAGTATGGGAGGGTGTGGTGTTGATCCTGCTTCTTCGGGTTTCGTGTCCTTGCCTTGTTACCTTGGCTTTTCTTGGATCGTGACACTCTGGAGTTTGTGTCCTTGCCTTGTTGCTTTGGTTATTGTTCTTGGATCGTGGCACACCTATTTGCAACAGTTGATCGAATTATGTTTGGTGTTTTTTTTGCACTTTCGACATCACTCCGTTGACAATCTCCTTGTATGGAGCTATTCTGGTGAAACCCAGTGTCAGTTGTTTTTGAGTTTTGTGATCGAGCAGTGGATTCAAACCACAGTGCACACCAAACTTCTTCAGTATTGTACGAGTTTTTTGAGCCGAGCTTCTTGGGATGCCTTGGAGCGGGTCTTTACTCTCTTTACTTTGTTGTTACTGGTTTTGGGTACCTTCTTGTGTCCCTTTTCCCTAGTTATTGTACATGAGTACCTCATCAGGCCTAGTTGTCGGGACTCATACTGTGGACATGCCACTTCTATTTTGGCCCCTAGCTTCACTTGAGGGGGGTGTTAGAGTAGGTATTTACCTTAGCTCATGTTCACCTAGGTACTTTATTTACCTTTATTGTATTTATCCTCACCCACTTATGTGTGTGGATATTTCTTTTATCTTATTTAGATATTAGGAGATATTATCTAGTTGTTAGGTATTGACTATTTCTTTCCTTGATCTATGGTATTGACTAGATCCTTGATGTCTAGTTCTCTCCTAAATCTATGGTCTTGACTAGTTCTTTGATGACTAGTTATTTCCTTGATTTATGGCTTGATCTACGACCTTGACTGGTTCTTATTGTTATTCCTTGCCTATTTAAGCAAGGCCCATTCTCAATGTATTGCATTGAGTTCCATAATAATATATGATATTGCTTCTCATTTGTTTGCAAAGGTTTATGTAAAGTTATTCTGGCGAATTGCTTTCATCTTATTAGATTGTGGTGTTTGATTAGCATCTGTGTTCTTGGCTTGGAACGATATGGTTATCATTCCTTTCAATTTCTCATTCTTTTGCCTTGAAACCTCCAAAAAGAAACCCCTTTTAATTAACTCTCAGGGAATTAAATCTATTTTTATGCATTAACAGTAGATTTATTGGATGTAATTGCATGGCTTAAGGCACCCTGCAAAGTTTATAAACGACTACTATAATTCATAAAAGATGGGGTTGTTAAAATATAGCACATTATATAGCATGTAAAACAGTTATGTAGTTGAATCGGTTGGTAACTGTATAACTACCTCTCTCTTGAATAAATACACTGAAATGTTTGTCATTTAGATAGAGTGCAGTTTGCCTTCTGTCTTCTTTCTTCTCTTTGCATATCTAACATTGGTATCAGAGCTTGATGGTTCAAATGATCGACAGCCATTGGAGGAAGACGGGTTGCAGTGAAGTGTGTGTGAGGTCGATGGTAAGATCGACGCCATTCCTGCATAACGAGGGCGAAAAACGAGGGCACACGACGTCCGTTGAAAGCAAAATATGAAGCTTGTCGTGAAAATACGAGGGCACATCACCAGCAGGACGCGGGCACGAGTTGCAGCGCGGGACAAACGCGCGCGAGACAGGACGCGGGCAGGACGCAATAAACAGACACGGGCATTTAGATAGGACAGGAGGGCAACTGCGGGCAGCGCGCAAGGAAATCGCGGTTCTGGTCGCAAGGGGCAGAACAAGGGAAAAACGTGACGAAAAATACGCTGGACAAAGTCGTGGGGAGAAACGTGGGCAGTTCGAAGACAATACAATTGCCAGGAAAGAAAATTGACAACAGAGTTACGAAGAAAACCCCAGTCGCAAATAATCTGTTCGCTGTTGCTCAGAGAGTGCCGGAAAAATCGTGGACGGGGGCAGAAGAACAGTTGATGAACAAGAAAAACGTGGTGAGTTAAATATTAAGGGTTTCGCAAAAAGATTACAGTCGTTATTTGGGCAAAATAATATTATTTCATCAGCCACAAAGGTATTCATCCATGCTTAATAGTATTTATTAATGCAAATATAGTGAGAGGGCAGGTCAAAGGTGCTTTACATAATTAATTTAATATTACTTGCTGGAATAAGTAATATTTTATTAGTGTGGGAAAAATGTTATTTTATTATTTCCATTACTTTGGAATAATAAAATGACAAATATATCACACTTGACGTTGCCGGAGACGCAAAAATTAACAGGCACTAATTTTAATGTATGGAGTCATAAAATTTTAACTGTCGCGGAGTTTCGTGATTGTGATAAAATAATCAAGGGTGATGAAAGTCGACCAGCGACGAACTTCGAGGATTATGACAAACGTCATAAGGAAGCGTTATTGCTTCTCAAGTTATCGGTGTCGGATGATTTGATACCGGAAGTGCGGAATGCCACTGTGGCAAGCACATTGTGGACTAGTCTGAGGGATAAATATCAGACGTCAGAGAAGAGTCGGGTTTTATACCTGAAAAATATGCTCTTTTCCGTAAAGTTACAAGAAGGTGGATCGCTGTCTGAGCACCTACTTCGGATGAAAGACCTCCGAGACCAGTTATCTTCCATCAACAAAAAGGTGGACGATGATGATATGGTGGCTCTGGTTTTGAACAGCTTACCTTCTTCGTATGAGTCATTTGTGGAGGCACTCCATTTAATGGCTGAAAGTCAAACACTCACATTTGACAAGGTGAGTTCCTACCTGTTGCAAAAGGAACGGAGACAACTTCAGGCAGAATCTAATTGTGACCATGCAGAGAGTGCTTTTGTCACTCAGTCAAAGGGAAAGTGGAAACATCACTCTGGTGAATCCTCCACTCGGTATCAGGTCACATGTTATTACTGTCACAAGGTTGGGCACCTCAAGAGGGATTGTCAAAAGCGGATGTATGATCTTTCGAAGCAGAACAAAAAGCCATGTAAAGAGGAACATGTGGCAGCAGTTGCAGAAGAACGGGATTCGGATGACGAGTATGCTCTTTACTGTCTTATGACATCATGCTCAAATGATAGTGGTACCAGTTGCTGGATTATTGACTCTGGTGCGTCTGCACACTTTTCATGTCGTAGGGACTGGTATGTTTCATTTACTGCAAATATTTGTTTTGAATCAGTAGTACTTGCTGATGGAGAATCGCTTGCAGTAAAAGGGATAGGAGATATATGCATTGTATTGAATAATGCTCATAAATTGTTGGTACGGAATGTTAGATATGTACCTTCTTTACAAAAGAATCTTCTATCTATTCGTCAATTGACTGAAAATCCCAATATTTCTGTGGATTTCTGTGGAAAGAAGTGTGTTGTCTCTGATGTGAAACAGAGACGGATAATTGCCCTTGGTATTGGGGTGGGTGGTCAGTATCAGCTTGTTGATCCGGCTGCGATCAACATGAATGCACGTGTGGAGGACAGCTCCACCATTCAGGATGTGCGGGAGGCGGACATGCCTTGGGAGGATGGATTTCCTCATTCAGAAGAACAATTTGTTGTGGACGGAGACTCCACTATTCCAGATGCATTGATGGTGCATGGTGAGATGGCATGCCCAGCCATTCACTCAGAGGTTCTTGCTCGAAGGACAATAGAGCATGAACAGTTTGCTCATTGTGTTGTGAAGGATCTTTCCCAACAGAGGGGGATAGATGAGCAAATAGATAAGACGGAGATGGTTATTTCTCCTGTTGAGACGGAGACCACTGCTGAGACGGAGATGGTTATTTCTCCTACTATTGAGGAGTTGGTTCTAACTCCTGCACAGATGGTCACATTCCTCTTCTTGAAAAAGTTGGATGAGCACTACATGGTGGTGCAAGGACGTGATCGAGGTGACGTTGATCACAGGATAATTGAGTCTTTTTACAGACTCCAGCAGGCTACACAAGCCTGGAATAGATTTTTCAATCCACATCTTCGAGGTTCTGATTTCAGCACTCTGGAGATGGGGCTGACACTCTCAGCCATTGGTGATTCATCACTGGTCAATGAATCACGAAACAGAGAACCAGTGGACCACTTGCCATATCTTTTGTTCATGGGACCAGATTTTTGTGTTGTGGTTCGTCTTCATTCGACAACTGCATCACAGTTAAGGACTGCTGATTTTAAAGTACAACTTATGGCACAGTCTGTAGATGTAATGACTAAACATATGGGCTTTAGGATATTTGTAAAATTTCGGGACAAAGCTTTGTCTTGTTTCCGGTTTAGTCATTAAGAGGGGGTGTTAAAATATAGCACATTATATAGCATGTAAAACAGTTATGTAGTTGCTCGGTTGGTAACTGTATAACTACCTCTCTCTTCAATAAATACACTGCCTGTTCGTCATTTAGATAGTGCAGTTTGCCTTCTGTCTTCTTTCTTCTCTTTGCATATTCTAACAGGGGTTTAGAACTGGAATTAAGAGAAGGATTGAATTAGATCCTTGATTCTTAGATTGATGAGGATGAAGAAGAAGAATTCTAGAAAGAAAGAACAGGTTACATGAAAACAGAGACTCCATGGAAAGGAGTTGGACAGAAGGAAATAGCAGGTACATCTGAATGGTGAGAAGAGGGTAAAATCATTTCTACTGTAGAGAATTTTCTTCGTATTGTTTTGTCTCATTTTAATGGTTTGCATAGTATTCAAAGCACATGGATTTTCTTCTTGTAGATCCACATGTTAGTGAGATCTTGTATTGTAGATCCATGAGATCATGATGTATTATTGATTCATGTAGATCTAGTCTTATGTTGTTATATCCACAAGTAGTTGTGAGATCTTGAATTATAGATCCATGGAGATTAGATATTGTAGAGGAGGTTGTCTTCATGTTTGCACAGGTTATGCATGCAGTGATGGAGAGACATTACTTCTTGGTGCACAATCATAGTTGCACATTGGAAAGACCCATGCAAGAGGTCTTGTTGCAGATCCACAGAGAACTTAGTAGCAGTTCAGAGATGCAGTAGTTCCTGGTTATGTGAGATTTGTTGGTGGTGTTTGGAGGCACAGTTGTAGTGCACTCATGGAGATCCGTTTAGAGATCTGAAGGAGAGGAGATACTCTTGGAGAGATGCATTCATACTCTTGTTTGAAGAGTTGGTTTGTACTCTTGTTGTCATTATATATATGAGATCTCTATCTTTGGTGGACGTAGCCCACACTGGGTGAACCACGATTACATGTGTTATGTGTGTGTACTTTGTTTTGATTTGGATTATTCTAGTTTATACTTCTACTACTGTATATTTTGGGGAATTTTCTTTAGATCCTGTGTGCATGATTTTGTTTATTATTAAATCATAACACTATTCCGCAGTCCCAAATTCTCAACAGATTCAATGATTCCTATAGCTTTACAATCCATTTACTCAATTTTCAAACTTTAAGGAAAATGCAGTTACACAGCGGCAACTTACAACCTATAGGAATTTATTTTATTTTTCATGTTCTTTCTAGTTTCTAGTACGAATCTATAGGTCTACTTCAAAATTCCTTTAATTAGCATCTAGGGTTATATTTTTTTTTTAAAAATTGTTTTATAGCGTTTTATATGTTTTTTTATGAATGGCATTTGCAATCTGGTTCAGTTACGTCTGCCTGTCCTTAGCCTAAGTCCAATGACCATTCTTGGTGTAGTACGCTAAATTTGGACTAATGGCACTTGGCAATAATCACTTAGCATTTATCCCATCCTATTCGCATTTATATAGTTGATTGACCTAATCATATACGCATCTCGCTCAATTCAATACTCCATAGCCACTTGGTCACACTTGTTACTCAGCTTTTGCACATCAGGAACCTTTGTGTTATATACAAAACACGTTTTTGGACTCCTAGCCAACCTTTCTCCACTTTCAGAATAGGTCTTGAACTAAGCTAGGGTAGAAATGGCCCGTACATTGTTGGAACACAGATTATCGAGATACTTGCTTAGCACACATTGCTTGATTATATACCTAGCTCTAGGCCCAATGGTTCATACAGATTACAATTATTGCGCACTCACGACACATTGCTTATTATAAACTTGTACAAATCTAGCACAATTGACTGATATATCTCTAGCTTAACACATTGATCGTGGCACTTTGATTGGTACATTCCTGGCTCTAGGCCCCTTATTTGATGCACTTTTACGATTATATCATTTCTTATTACACAGTCGCTCTAGCACATTGATTGTTACACTTTTTGCTCTAGGCACAATACGTGGACAAATACTTGTTTTGCACACATGAGCTAACAACTACTAACACTGATCAAGTCAGTCATGTGTAGTCATTTATGTTTGTTTGTGATGTCATGTCATGTCATAAAAGGTCACTATGGATTTATTAGGTGTTGAGTTTGTGGGTTGTTGTCATGCTACTCTTTTGATCACCATTATGTTATTTGCTAAATTGCTAGAACATCCTCATGATATGTTTCACACTTTTGAAGAATGCATACTACTTGTGCTAAAATGCTTATTATCTTACCAACACTTCTCCTTTTTACCATGTTAGTTGATATACTAGAGAAATAGTTTAATATGACTAACACTTTCTCTTTGAAGGTAAGTGGTCATTTGCAACATCCCTCATCTCAAAAAGAGGGGATATTATGGACTTTTTCTAGCAAGTGCACGCAGACTGCAGATACAATGTTTCAGTTGACACCATAAGAAGACATTTACACAGTTATTCCAAACACATTGCAAGTTTTTAACACATGCCGAATTATTGACACATATACTGCATTATGGCTTATACACCAAGACCGTAAACAAATTGGCTTAGTGGCAAGCTTAATTGCAAACAAGTTGGCTCAATGCTAGGCTCAAATGCTACAATGGTTCTCTTAGCAGGCTCAATTTCTATTGTGGCTCTCTAAATAAGCTCAATTGCTACAGTGACTCATGGCAGGCTCAAATGCCAAAATTCCTCACGTGCCATATTCACATCCCTTACATTGAATGTTTTTGCATGTGGCTTTGCAAGTTCATATGTATGACACAAAGAGGAGGGAACACACACATTCCATTCAAGCGCATACTTTGTTCTTTTGAGAGGCTTCCGTTTACAATTCATTTACTTTAATCCAGCAATTTTCAATTACTAGATTGAAATGGGGGCAATTGCAGAACCCTCAATTTGGACCAATGGCACTAGGCAATAATATTTGGCATTTACCCCGGCATATTCCCATTTATACAATTAATCTATGAAGCATGGATACACCCAAGACCCCCCTCGAATCCCCTTTGATACATATCGGAAACGGATACGATACGGATACGTGTCTGATACGTACGGGATACATCAGGATACGTCACGGGTACGTATAGACGTATCCATGACGTATCCCGTATGTATCAGGCACGTATCCTGCAATAAATACATCTTTTTTAAGTTTTATTTCATTTTATTTTTATTTTTGACTTTTCTACTCCTATAAACCGAACCCTAAACACTAAATGAATAAAATAATACACCCTCTCCCAATGAGCTAGCGCAAGTGGCACACAAGAACTTGATTTTGAGGAAAATCTAGATGATATATTCTAGATGTGTTTGTATTCCTATATCATATGTATGGCAGCCACATGATGGTGTCCCCAGATTTCATCCTGAAATCTGCGACTACCCTATCCGAAAAATTTTCGTACTTTTAAAATAATGGGTCGTTTTGTGTTTTTATTGCCTGAAAGTTCTTGTATTGCGTCAAGATATTCCCAAAGAGCCATTTTAGTCTTTTTCGCCAAATACCCAGATGCCCAAAATTGTTATAGTCTGTCGTCGGGATTTGTCTGCGGAAAATTTGTATTTAATTATTTTCAGCCCCGTTTGAGGCAATTTGCGCTCTGTTTTAACCCTGTTGTGATCGAACATGTCATTATTCCTATATACCAGAAGGGTTTTAACTAAAAATAAGTTGTGGGCTTTATTTATGACTTTTGGCAATTTTTCGTGTTTTTGTGTTGTCCCATTTGTTTTCTGTGAAATTTCTCTAGATCAATTCCTTTGCCGGGTTAGCCCGATTCTTGGCCTGGAGTAGCTGGAAGATCACATACACACATTTGTACCAAAAGAAAGTCGCCATCGGAGGTCCTGGTTCACTGGGAAAAGGCGAAGTCGTGCACTAAAAAGCCCCTGCGGGGTTGGGTGTATTTTTGGAAAACAAAGGATTTAAGCTGGATCATGGGAAAAATAGAAGCAGCAGGCAGGTGGGATTTTATTGCCTGCCTTGCAAGGTACTTTTTCCCATGATGGAAAAGTCACTTAAGCTGCAGTGAGAAAATTATAGGCAGCAGGCAGGGCAGGAATTTATTACCTGCCTTACAAGGTAAAAATTCCCATGGTGAAATAAAAGAAAAGTGACTTAAGTGAAATCATGGGATTTTATTGCCTACCTTGCAGGGTAAATAATCCCATTGTCAAAGTCAAATCACTTAAGTGGATCATGGGATTTCCGGCGCTACCTTGTAGGGTAAAAATTCCCATTGCCATGTATTTTTAAAAATAGAATTCTATTATGCTAAAAAGTGCGACCCACCTTGGATGAATAATAATGCATTAAATAAATATTTGTTAATATTTATTCACCCAATTTTGGTACCCAGGCTTGTGGAAAAATCAACAAAGGGAAGTGGACAAAAGAAATTTAAAAATAGAATTCCAAAATTAAATAAATTTAATTTATTTAATGCCCCTCTCCTTGGAAAAGTGCAGCCCCTTTTGAGAAGGAAATAATACTTTTTAAATTATTAATTGATTAAATTAATTCTATTTTCAGTGGCTATGGTCAAAGCACACTGTGAAGCTTAAGTGAAGTGAAGAGTGGATGATTAAATTGATTAAATTTAATTTAATGGATGGTTGTCCTTAATCATGCAATTTTAGCACACCAGTTAAAGAGAAAAACATGATTTTTAATTAATTAATTGTCAGGAATAGGAAGGGCAATTATTAATTATAGAATTATGAGGGTTATATAAGCATGGGCTGCCATAAGGATGAATTATTTAATTCACAGGTGAAGAAGTGCAGCACAAAGGAAAAGTGTGCCCCATTTGGAGCAGGATTTTCCTCAGAGGAAGGTGGATTTGATGCTAAAAGCTTCCAATTTTGGCACATACATTGAAGGAGGCTGATTTGTGTTTGCATAATTGTTTGCATAAGTGATACAGGTGCTCAGGTGAAGTTGAAAAAATTCATGCTCACTTTGCATGCAAATAAAACATCAATTTTTGGGGCAGCAGGCTTGAATAGTGCAGATTTTTATTATTAAAATTCACTGTGCATGCTCTGGTTGTCATCTTTGTCTAAATTAATTGCAGGAGTTAGATACAGGTGCTTTTATAAAGAACAGGAACTTATATCAATGTCCAATACAATGAATATTTCCTCCGAATCTAAAGGATTATCCAGATCTGCACCAATTTTGAAGAATTCCAATCAAATAAGAAGAAAAAGAATTGTTCAGACAAAGATAGACAAAGTTATGGCGAAAAAAGATGAAAAAGAAAGCACAACGGAGTCATGCATCACTTCTAAATTTGCAGATATTGGAGACACAGATCTAGGCTCGGAACCTCTTGCTGAATTAATAGACAAATCCAGAGCAGGAAAGACTTCACTCATGCATGCAGGAAATACTTCACTCATGCATGCAGATTAAAAGCAGTGGAATTATTCGAGCTGCAGCTTTTCCATCCATAGCCCAGCTGCCAGAGTTTGTTATGCAGGTGCAAATCCATATCCAGATACAGATGCAGATGCAGATGCAGATGCAAATCCATATGCAGATCCAGATCCAGATCTCATAGTTGCAAAAGCTTCCGGCACAAAGGCTTCATCCTCTTGTTTCGAATGCAGCCCGTGAAGAAGTCAGTGCGTGGAAAATTCCTTCCAAGATCTTGTGCAAATGCTCCCATCTTCCAGTTGAAGCCTTCATTGAATTTTCATTCATCCGAAGTACTTTCCAGAATTTTTAATTGCTCATATGCAATTAAAAATAAGGATGATGAGTTATCTACGGCAAACATTGCATTGATGCATGTACTGGAGAAGAATTGCAAAAGCTTCAAGGATAAAAGAGAAGACAAGGCGAAAGAAAAATCCCGTTGTTTCCAAATCCAGCTTGTTGTTTCCAGATCCAGCTGCTCCCAGATCCAGTTTGGTGAGAATCAAAGGCAAAAGAATCAGCTGCATGTAGACATGAAAAAGGACAAGACTGCAACTTTCCTCTTCCTTCTTCTTTCCTCCGACAAAGTAATTGAGCGATCAATTAAATTATAAAACTTAAGTGATTGGCTTAAAAGCCATTACTTGAAAAAGTCAACTACTTGGAGATAGGTGGCGGACGTGCAAAATAGAAGGTTCTATTTTCAGTTGCAAATCATACATGTCATGCAAAGAGGAATTCCAGGAGGGAGATTGCCAGTTGTTTCCTTTCTGACTTCCACATGTGCCAGTTCAACTAAAAGCTTCCGACTTGTAATTGCCCCTCTACATTTTATAAGTAGAGGAAGAACCCTTGGGTTAATAATGAGAATTTATGAGCAACAACCTTGTGTTCCAAACTTTGTGCTGAAACCCTTGAGAGCCACTTGGAGCAAAGGAATATACAGGAGCAGATTTTCATAGAACTTTGTGTCACAGTGTATTGTGTTTCTTGTTTTCTATCTTAGATCTTTAAATAAACTGTGCTATTTTAGATCTAGATCTAGAGTTTCCTTTGCTTATAATTCTGTGTTTATATCTATTGGTTTCTTCTATGTGCGTACAATCAACTCTGCTATCTATTGATTGGGATGCACATCTTCCCCATTTCTTCTCTGTGTTGATATAATTCCCTTTCCTTTCTTCTATAAATATTTCCTTTCTTTAAACAGCTACTTACTTGTTGCAGAACTATTCAGTTATGGTTCATGAACTGAGTAGTTAAAGTAAAACCCCATTTAGATATTAGCATACTTTAATTGACAAATCTGACATGGGAGCCTCACCGGTAAAATAAGGGAGATTTATCTCATGACTGCCTAGGTTTTGTGCTATGCAGAAAATCTAGCCTACACATGAACAATGAAATGTAAAATCTTAAGTATATTGTATGTTCTGAAAATTTGAACATGGATCCTAGTATATTTTTCAAATTTCAGGTTTTGTTCATATTCATGTTGACATGATATTCGTATATCATATGTATGTCAGCCACATGATCAATAAAAATGCAAAGTCTTAAGTATATTGAATGTTTTAAACATTTATTCAAGTTTTGTATTACTATTTCAGTTTTTTATGGACTAAAAAATGAGTAAAATGAGTAGATGTACATAAAAAAAATAAAATATATATATTTTTTAATTTTTTAATATACATGTACGGACGTATCCAAGATGTATCGTATCTAAGGGTTATTTAAAATTGACGTATCCACGTATCGTATCCGTATCCAAACCGATACTCGTGTCCGTATCCTGGCAACATAGCAATTAAATGACTCAATCCTACACGCATCTTCGCATAGCCACTAGGTCACACTTGTGTTAGGAAATAAGAAATAAAATGTCAGGAATAATCCCTTACAGAATTGCAACAGTAGAAACTAATATGCAGAAAATATTACAGATCTCAAATAAAAGTGCAGAATAAATAACACAACACAGAAAGACAGTATTTAACGTGGTTCACCCAATTTGGGCTACGTCCACCAAGAATCACTTGCTCAGATTTTATTACAAGCCTCCACTCTCTCAATACAATACCCAGATCTGTTTGGAGCTATGCTCAACAAACTCTACAGAATTCACACCCGAATTCAAAGCACATCTGCAATGCATTTGCTTGTCTATCTATCATATGCATAAGACCATATAAATAGACAATTGCTTAAGCAGTTTGATACAAAACGTGGGCATCAAAAACCGAAGAACCTCTGGGTTAATGATCAGAATTTGTAAGCAACATTCTTGTGTTCCAGACTTTGTGCTGAAACCCCTGATAGCCACTTGAAGCAAAGGAATATAAAGGAGCAAGTTTCCGGAGAACTTTGTGTCACGGTGCAATTTGTTTCTAGCTTTCTATCTTAGATATTCTAATAGACTTTGTGTTATTTTAGATCTAGATCTGAAGTGCCTTTGCTTATAATTTTGTGCGTTGATATCTATTGGTTTCTTCTATGTGCATGCAATCAACTCTGTTATCTATTGATTGGGATGCACATCTTCCCCATTTCTTCCCTGTGTTTTACTATTTTCTTCCTCTATAAATATTTCCTTTCTTAAACAACTGCTTACTTGCTGCAGAACTGTACAACTATGGTTCATGAGTTGAATAGTTAAAGTAAAACCCCGTATAGATACTAACATATTTTAATTGACAAATCTGACACGGGAGCCTCACCGGTAAATGAGGGAGATTTATCTCATGGCTGCCTAGGTTTTATGCTATGCAGAAAATCTAGCCAACATTCCAGAAATTTCAGAATATCATTTGCTGCAAATTTTTATTAAATTTTGTCAAATTTCAAGATTATGCCACAAGGAATATTTCATTACTCAAAGCAATGTGAGGATTTAAGGCCCTACACAAGGATAGGCAAGTGACCTTGGTAGTCAAGGAAGACATTATGAAAGTATTTGCAAGCTATCAATAGATTATGAGAATATGATTTGGATGATACACTGCTGCATAACAAAATTTTTAGCTATAACAACAATGGATGATTGAGGGGTGTGTTAGAACTTGGACTCTTTTTAGTGGTGGACTATTGATGGCGTAGAAGCACTTTTGTCTTGTATTATTTTACAAACGACGAGCTCTTCACAATAGAGAGGAACATAAGCAGCTGTTGCTTTATTCACTCAGTTGAGTGCAACAAGTTGTGATAGAAGAGGGAAGAGGGTCATGTCTATTTGCATCCCAATCTTCAATTTGTGTCTCTCAAGAATGAAGAATATTCTGAATGGCCTACAAAATAATGGGATGCAGATCTTGAAAACGCTGACTGCACAATTTTTTGACTGCTTTAGATCTGGGAGGAAAGCAAGGATTGTCATCTTCTATGCACACATCTATTGTTGGAGTTGAGTCTTCCTCATGATTCACAAGGCTACATAATGTTCATTTTGGTATCCTCAGAGAAAAGTGTCCTCAAGTAGATCATAGATAATTTTGTATTTTGGCATGTAAAGCCATATCTATAAAGACTAATTACAAACATTTCACATGAAATGCTGTATGAGAATTAATAAATAAATCTTAAAATTGCTAATTGGTTGGTTGTTATTTTTCATCCATAATTGTGTAATTTATATGATTATTTTTATTTAAAACAACTCTGTTTCCTTGCTTCCCATATTTCAGTTTTTGCATTTTCGATGGTCTTAATTTTTGAAACCATATATGTTTCCAAGTTTCAAATAACTTATATAATGATCCTGAATGAGTATCTGAGAAGAGTTGAATTTTAAAAGGGCACGTAATGACGTCGACGCCAATATGTTATACTACATACATTGATGAGCTAGAAAGAAAGAGAAAAATTATATTAATGTCCATGCGTGATGAAAGAAGAAAATTGTGAATACATATGTTTAAAATAGAAATATACCAAGGGAAAAAAATATCCTAGGAGCTGAAAAGTGACCAAGAAAAAAATGTTAAAATAATATTATAATGAAAGAAAAATTAGAGAATATAAACCCTAGCTATAATGTGAAGTACAATTATAAATAGCCATGTTAGGGGGATGAGCACTCAAAGGAGTAAAAGTGGGCCAATTCTGAAGCTGAGGACCGGGCACAGAAACTAGTGTTGTCACATGTCTATATCGACGCCCAAAGTGGAAGAAGAAGAATTGGAAACATCAATAGAAGAAGAACAACCATGCCATCATCTGCCACCGCAAAAGGACCAATCAAGATGTGATATTTTCATATGAGATTGCCCTTGACTAAAGGGCCAAGTTGACAATCATAGGAAGCAATATACTTTCACTAGAACCTCTCCAAAGACCCAAGATTGACAAGTCTTTAGAGGTGGAAGAAATACTGGTGATGCTAGCCTATCCCTGTGCCCTAGGATGCTGGGAAGAAAATCTAGAAGGCCCATGATGCTGAGTAGAAGTATATCTTTAGAGCAGTACACAGAGGAAAACCATGTCACCATTTCCTCACGAGTTGTGTGGACCAAAAAATGCCAAGGGATGTCACGATAGGAAGATAGATTCGCTGACTTTGTAGATCATGCGGAAAACGTTTTTCTTTGGAGGTTATTTTCATTGTGCTCTTTGCAGGTTGTATCCTAGTGATTTCATGTACTGTTTCAGGTCTTCACTGAAAACTTGGTACCTTGGCCACATCTTGTGATACATATGGCCTAGAAGTTAATTTGGGGAAAACAATAATGGCGGCTTTGATGTTTAGTGGATTATGTAAGGGATTCACAACTCTTAATACACAAGAGAATGGTTTGGGATTGCATTTGGCAATATTAGGAAAAAAGCTTCCGGTTTTTCACATTTCTGTGTTGCTGAAACAATTGTTTGGATACATGATATGGGGGACTAGGATACCATACTAGATGGTCACATATTAAAGGAATTTTGGTCTCGATAATAATTAAGAATTTAAGACCACAAATTGCAAAATGATAATGATGCTTTAAGAACTCCAGTGCATGCCAATTCAGATACACTAGACAATGTGGGTGTCCTCATGTAGCTATAGAATCATCTATATAACTATCAAACCAGGTTTTCAACTACATTATAGATCAGAGCTGGATGTGGAGAACCTCCCACCTGCCACGTTCTCTAGCAACATCCCAAACACATCAGAGAAAGAAAGAAGTTATATTAATGTCTGAAAATGGCCAAAGTAAGTCAATGGGGCTCAAAAGTATAACCAGTTACAATAAGGGTAGTGACAAAAAAGATCTATAGTGCATACTTGAAAATTTGGATCAAATTCCACGAGTCCTTGTCAACATAGATTCCTCATTACAAATTCTGTCTCCAGATATAAAATGGACTCATCAGCACTCCAAGATACATTGGGCTATCAAATAAATTAAGGCTCCATCTAGGTTAGTTATGATTTTTCTGTAATGAGCATTTTATAGTCGCAAAGCATTATCTTCCTTGACTGATTTGGATGCTGGGAGACAGCCTGGGAGCAACACTCTATTTTGTTGGAATTGAGATATGCTAGTGAACATTTGTATGGAGACACGTAAAAAAGATATTGAACTGGAAAAAAAACTTTATTAATCTGTGCATTTTGTACATGGTATACTCTCAAGAGAGATTTATAATTGTCTATCTTCCACTAGCTACATTTATTAACCCTCTATCTAGATATGTATACATTTGCGAAGTCTAAAGAACTGTTATGGAAGAGAAACAGTTCATCTACCACGTGCAAGTCTTCACCTTTTGTTGGCTGGGCTGAGCGCCGCATCAAACCTGGGCCGTGCCCACAGGGGTGCTACCTCAGGACGTCATGAGGGGAACTCCTCAAGTCATATGGAGGCTATTCCTCTTTAAGGACGAAAGCAACAACATTGTTGGCACTCGACGGCACCACACATTGTGAGGTGACCTTAGTAGTTTGGACTCTAGGTGGTTGGACTTTGACAAAGCCAATCATGAAGACTGTAAGGTTTGGTGCACACTTGGATATCATGTTCGATATTCCCATATTTCTGTATGCCATTGGAAACATGTGTGTGGCATCTAGTGGAAATGGATTAATAATCTTGTAGATACCGTGGACCTCGGGGGGTATTTCAAAAGTAGCAGACCATAGATCATGAACCAACATTATTGCAGGCCACGAGAATGGGCTTACTGGTATCACCACAACTGTATTTAGAGAATCTACTTGGAGCGTTGATATTAGCCAATATGCCATATTAGCTATATATATTAGAAATGGAATGCTACAACATATCAAAATGCCCATCCAATTATTAGATCTATGGAATATATTATTGCTTGTTCACAAACTTAAAGTAGTTTCTATCTATAGTGTTATGCTATGAGGACATAAAGATGCACGGCTCTCTTCACCTAGGCGTTGACTTACTATGGAGAAGCCTTCTCAATAGGGGATTACTCAAAGGTCTCACAACCAACTCATTACATCTTCTTTCAACCTTCAGGAGATTCAAGCTGCAATGAATTTTGTCACACTTGATACATCCAACAGTGAATTATATTTCTGGTATAGCTCAACAATTACCATTTCTGCATTCTTCTCGGCCTTGGATGCTATGAGTGTAGTATTGGTGTTGCTTGGCTTTTTTTCTGTCACTTATCTTCATCTCTATGGTTTCGATATTTATGGACTGCAAAGAGATTTTGGAGTTACCCAAACTTTCTCCTTTGGTTTACTTATTTATTGTTTTTAAATGTATCATTTATAATTATTTGATGCAAACAAAAAAAGGGGGTAGAATGGAGGACAACCTTGACTCTGCGCAGCATGAAGTTATGCTCACACAAATACACACTTGCTCATACATCATGTACATGTCTTGACACAAAGCACCTTCTATATTATCATTCAAATGAAAAAATAACTATGGTTTTTACAATGCACACATACTACTCACGTGCCTTTCAAGCTTATTCAAGCATAAATATGAATACAACTCACTTGCATACAATCTCTCATGGACTGGTTCCCTCCCTCTACTCTGTTTTGGGAGAACTCTTTTTTTTTTCCTTGTGTTTTCACCCCTAAAAGAAAAAAAACTCTCCCTCCCAAATCAAATCTTTCTCTAACTTGCTGTGATTCTTGGAGTGCATCTCTCCCTTTATTTGCGTCTTGGAAACGTTCAAGAATCAACAGTTCATCATTCTAGGCCATTCCTTCATTTTTACAATTCACATGGGCGATACTGCCACTTTGTGCAGTCTGGCAGTTGCAAAACCTCCACTCAAGCTTGCAAAACCACTGGGTGGTTATCCAACTACCATTTGGCATTTTAGCTTGCAAAACCGCCACTCAGTGCAGACTGATGGTTTTGTCATTGTGCGCAGTCTGCCAACTTCCAGAGGCCATAAATTTTGTATACAAACTCAAAATGAGATGATTTCATATTTAAGAGTACATAATTTTTCAAGGGGAATCGAAATATACAATAAAAATTTAGGTTGAGGGAGGTCCTTGATGCTGTTTTTACCTATGCCCCAAAACCTATTCGCTTTAGGCTTTAGCCCTTCAATAGGCACAACTTTTGCGTAGATTGTACGCTGATTGAGGCACTCAATTGATTCATTGGGTATCGTGTAGCTTCTTGAAAATGAATCCCTCTCAAATGTACTTTATGCAACTGAAATGCTGGAGTCCTGATGCTTCCTACTATCAACTTCTCCATGCCAAATGCCAAAGAACAAAACTATGAAAACACACAACTACCATAGTTTTGGACGATAAGAGAGTGCCCTTCACCATGGATGCTCCTATATTAGATACCCAAGGTAGCGAAAATGTCCATGAGCTCCTATTCATGAACCTGTCATGAGCTCCTTTATGGTTTTTCCACGTTTTGCAACTTCAAATGCAATCATCCAAGTTGCATCTTCAGCTGCTCTATCTTTCCATTTGACCAAGTACTCATAGTACTCACAACCTCTTGTCTTCTTGCCAATCCATATGTCCAAATGTAATGTCCCAATGGGAGATATTCTAACCAAAAGGGAACACTTGAAAATTCTGATTTATTACAGCAGGCTGGAAATGAAGGTATTAGGACAACAATTTATATTTTCTTTCACAAAACAGAGATCTGAAATAAGTCCTAGGTAGAGCGAACTGTTATGGAGAAGTAGAGAGAACTGTTATGGAGAAAAAGAGCCACAAAATAACTCAAATTTGATCTCAAAATGCCTAATCTTATGCCAAAAATATTGATAATAATTTATGAATGCAAAAACACCAAAATACTGAATTTGAGGGACCAAAACAAGAGCTGGAAATTTTTATGTCTGCAGAAGGACAACTTAGAATAATGGCCGGAAAGAAGTGATGCCAAGCCCAAATTCACTGAAACCAAGCTGAATATGGCCTCCAAAATTATGATAAGGCAAATGGTATTGAGATTTGGAACATCCGTGCCCTAGAATGCACCAAAATTCACCCACTAAGGGGCCGCTACCATAGAAAAGAGCTGGAAATGGAGGTAGAAATCCTCAATAACAACCTTGCCTTCAAACCCTAGCTGAAAGTGCTGTAATTCTGCAATACTGAGAATCAAATCACTGCTGGAAATCTGAAAACACTCTTTAAAGCTCAATAGAAACCTATGAAATGGAGGATTTTCACAAAGGATGAAGAGTTTTTGTTCTTCACTTTAGCAAGAGAGCGTTTGCATCCTTTAATGCAACTGCCCAAAGGGTTTTCGTCCTTTAGTGGAGGAATGGAAGAGCAATAGCCCAAAACCAAGCAATTGATATCAAAAATAGCTAATAGATGATCTCCCAAGTGTGGCGACCTGCTTTTATGCTTGGAAGGGGCACAAATCTCAACACAAGAGGCCCAAATGGTTCGCCCCACTTTGGAAGGAATTACTTTATATTTAATATTTTATTTCCCCCCTTTTCTCCTTCATATGGTTTGCTTTTTCTCGTTGGGAATAAAATAAAAACAAAGTGTTATTAGATTATAATAAAAATCACTATGCACTAAAATTAGATTATTAGGATTAGTTTCCCTTATTCTCCACCCCGTAGCCGACGGGAAACCAATAATAAGCTAATGGTCTTCAAACCTGTTAGTTTTGAGAAGGGGATATTACACCAAAATGTCTTCCATTTCCTCTCTTCCTTTTGTGGGAACTGTTCTTTCTAGTCAATGGCTGAAAAACCCATGCTTTCTTTCCCTCACTTGTTTGTTCCACCACATATGGGTATAAATCAGCTACATTGAAGATAGTTGAAATACCTACCCCATCCAGCAACTCAATCTCATAAGCATTGGCTGAGAACTTCCTCAAAATCTTATGAGGCCCAATTTTATTCCATTTGAGCTTGTTATACTCACCCTCGGGAAACCTCTCTTTAGGCAAATGCACCAACACCAAGTCCCCAACCTCAAAATTCAGCTCTCTTCGCTTCTGATCAGCATGCTGCTTGTATTTTCTAGCACTCTCTTCCAACTTTCTTTTCACTTCCATATGCACATCGTGCATAGCTTGTGCGTAGTCTTCACCTTCAGCACTTCTTATACTCATATCAGCTATACTTCTCAATTCATACACACCTCTAGGGCTGCTCCCATACACAATCTGAAAAGGACTCATACCTGTACTTCTATTGACTGAATCATTATATGCAAATTCAGCTTGGGCCAGCACCAAGTCTCACTGTTTGGGTTTGTCACCAACCAAACATCTCAGCAAATTACCAAGACTATGATTCACAACTTCCTGTTTGCCCATCCATTTAAGGGTGATAGGCTGAACTGAAGTCCAATCTTGTACCCAACTTTGCGCCATAGCGTCCTCCAAAAGTGCCCAACAAACTTTGCATCCATATTTGATGCAATACTTCTTGGCAACTCATGCAATCTCACGACTTCTTTGAAGAACAAATTAGCAATATTGGTGGCATCACTAGTCTTTTTGCATGCTATAAAGTGTGTCTTCTTTGAGAATCTATCCACAACATAAATATGGAGTCATTACCTCGTTGCTTTCTTGGCAGCCCAAGAACAAAATCCATGCTTAAGGCATCCCATAGTCTATCTGAAATAGGCAATGGCTGATATAATCAAGTATTTTGAGTTTTGCCCTTAGCATGTTGGCAAACTCTACATCCTTTGCACAAAATTCTTCATGCCCGTACTCATCCGTGGCCAATAATATTTGTCACTCAGTTGTGCAACAAAGTCTTATCATAGCCCAAAATGACCAGCAAGACCTCTTGCTGTGTTTTTCCTTCACTATGTTCTCTCATGGAACCTTGAGGTATGCACACAACCTCCTTCCTTTAAACAACCACCCATCTTGAACTATATACTCTAGCCATGGAGTTCTATCCATATTCATTGAACTTGTACATGCTGTCCATGCATCTTGCAAATCCAAGTCCTCATATAAATCCTTCATTGAATCAAACCCAATGACCTCTATCTTGAGCTCATTCACAACAAGAGCTCTCCTACTCAAGGCATCAACAACTTTATTGGACTTCTGACTTCTATGTTTCAAAACAAAAGAATAACTTTGAAGAAACTCCAACCATTTCACATGTCTTTGATTTAATTTACCTTGGCTGTTTATGAATTGCAAGGGTTGATTATCTGTGTACAAAAAATTCTTTTGGCAACAAGTATTGTCGCCACTTCTTGAGAGCTTGTACCATTGCATAGAATTCTTGGTCATAGACGAATACTTCCTCTTAGCTTCATTTAATTTTTCACTAAAATAAGCAATGGACATACCTTCTTGACTTAGTACCGCTCCTATGGCTGTCCCACTTGCATCACAGTCCACTTGAAACACTTTTCCAAAATCTGGCAAGGCTAGCAATGGCTGTTCTGTCACATTTTTCTTCAAAAGCTGAAAGCTATTCTCTGCTGCAACTGTCCATTCAAACTTTTTCTTGTCTCCTTTCATAGTCTTTGTAATTAGGTGCACATATGCCACTAAATTTCTTTATGAACTTTCTATAAAAACTTGCCAACCCATGAAAACTTCCTTGCCTCAAACATAGTCTTTGGTGAAGGCCACTCCACAATTGCTTTCACCTTTTTGGGGTCCATTTTTAACCCATCCTTTGAGATCACAAATCCCAAATATATCAGCTCCTATTGCATGAAGCTGCATTTCTTTAAGTTGATCAACAACGTTTCTTCCTTCAACTTATCCAAAACCAATCTCAAATGCTTCAAATTCTCCTCTTTAGAATGACTGAAAATTAAAATATTATCTAAATAACCAATAACAAACTTACCTTGTGAATGGCTTCAATACTTCATTCACGAGTCTCATGAATGTTCTTGGTGCATTTGAAAAACCAAATGGTATAACCAACCACTTATACAATCCATCATTCGTTTTGAATGCAGTCTTCCACTCATCACCTTCCCTTATTCTAATTTGGTGATACCCACTTTTCAAATCTATCTAGGTGAAGTACTTGGATCTGCTCAAAAATTTCATTAATTCATCCATTTTTAGTAATGGAAACCTATACTTGATGTTGATTTTGTTTATTCCTCTTGAATCCATACACATCTATCACTCTCCATATTTCTTTGGTGCTAACATGGATAGGACTACACATGGGCTCAAATTCACCTTGGATCAAACCCTTTTCCAACAGCTCTTGAACTTGTCTCTTGATTTCTTCATTCTCCATTGGAGTTAACCTATAAGCTGCCTTGTTTGGAAAGCTTGCTCCTGGCACTAGATCCATATGATGGCTAATGCTCCTCATAGGTGGTAGTCCTTCTGGTAACTCACTTGACACATGTCAACATAGTCTTCCAACAAATTCTGAATATCTAATGGAAGATCACTTACCTTAGTGGTTGTCACAACTGCATATGGCTTTGGAATAATGCAAACATGTCTCCTCCTTTTCCACCTTCAAAACTCCTTACCGGAAACTAACATAACTTTGGGACTGCTATCCACCTCATCTCCTTTATCTTTCAATGGGCTCAATGTGAACCACTTCCCATCCTTAAAAATGGTGTAGGTGTTTTCTCTTCCATCATGCATGACTCTTCTATCAAAATTCCATGGCCTTCCCAACAACACATGACACACATCCATGGGCATAATGTCACATAAAACATCATCTTTGTATGAACCAATTTAGAAGCTTACCATACATTGCTCATTCACCAACACTTGATGTTTAAGCAACCATGATACCTTGTATGGAGTAGGATGTACTACCGTTTCAGCCTAGGGTTTTAACTTTTCAACCATCTCTTGAGAAACCAAATTATCTGTGCTACCACTATCAATCACTACCTTACAACACTTACCTCTAGAATTGCAAATGGTCCGGAATAAATTCTTCCTTTGCGTTGGTTCATTCACCTCCTTGGCTGGTTTCAACAACACTCTTTTCATCTAATAGAGCCTCCCCTTGTTCTGGCTCTTTATGGGTGTGTTGGAGACCTAACACTCTCTTCATCAACATGAGCAATATGATTGCTCACTTCAGTCCTTCTTACTCACTGTTTATGAGGGTCTTCTAGGACACTCAAAAGCTCTGTTCAACATACTTATTGCATTTGAAACAATTACCTAAAAATCCTCTACCTCTACCTCTTCCAAAGGATCCTCTCCCTCTAGAATAATAACATCCTCTTGCACTATGATCATGATTTTGAGAACTGCTAGCTTCTTTATCATTTTTTTTGGTCCTCTTCCACCACTACCTTGTCCTCTTCCTCTTAAGACCTCCCTCTACCTTTAGAGTTCATTTGTAGCCTCCTTGACAACTTCTCTTACTGCCTTCAATGCACATTGATAGGCTTCTTCCACGGTTCTCAGATTCAACAAAACGGTTTTACCTTGAATTGCAATACGTGTATACACCTTATTTTTTACGCTTGCTGACCTTTTCTCTTGTGTAGGGGCTGTTGATGCCTTTTCCTCTTGGTTGTGTGCCTCGAGGGACCTGCCAAGATTGGGGTGTAGTTAGACATAATCACATGGGCTAGACCACAACATTCGAGAGATGTCGCTATTATGTCATAATTCCCTTACCCTTTCCTTGTTTTCTCCCTTTGTTTTCCACCTCTTGACCTTAGGTTTCCCTCAAGGCCAATGCCATTGGCCATGGGTGAGCGCGTCAGGTATATATTCTTGACCACAATTGTTGTTTTGTATCAATCAATCACTAATTCATTCCAAAATATTGCACTTGCTTGCACATTAGACACTTGAGCATATTTTCACACCTTGTTGTTAGACTTGAGGTATTGGAACTTGCCCTTTTGCATTTGGGTCACCATAGTGAGCTGGGACTGGAGGTCTTCTTGAGCTTTCCCTTTCTCCACCCATAACGATTCTCTCGGTGTTGTTGTCTCTAGTGAGGATCATGCATCAACAACCACGCCGCATGTGAGTATTTCTATCTCTTCTTTGTCCTTTGTTGATTGTTTGTTGTTGTATAGATGGTTGGTCATTCATTGCCATAGATTAGGGTAAACGTATGTTTGCTTTGATCTATTGCTTTGTCTTATTATGTTATGCTCCTTAGTTTTATCCATCTTTTGATTTGCTCTTATTTTGAATCCTACTAGGATACCTCTCTTTACCTTAGGTATAGGCCATGGAAACTTATAGCTACCTTAGGGTTAGGGCTACTATTCTCTAGAATTATGACATTAGCGCTCCTTGAGCACCTTTGGTATCTACATCTTGTGTGCAAACCTAGAGTTGATCCCCAACATTTGAAATCCCAAGCGGGGATCCAACTTAGCCTGTCATACAAGATCCAGCCCATTCACATATCTTGCTCCTTTTTTATGATCATCCTTAGCTTGCCCAACTCTTATATTGATACTATAGTACTCCTCGGTGTAGTTTTTGATGCTCATCTCCTTTTGTATCAAGTTCTGCAATTTCCTAAACAAGCTCATTATAATGTCCCTTTTAGGGCTGAAAACGGAGAAAAGGGGTTTACTGGCTATCTGCAATAGATCTGATCTGAAAACACCTTCAAGCACACACAACAAACTGAAAATAGCTGAGAATATCTTAGAATGATTAACCAATACAAAATATGCAGTCTCCTAGGGAAGCGAACTTCTTATGAGATTTGAATCCACTTTTTCAGCATGCAAATCAATGTAGAATGCCACAAAATAATTTATCTAGCCACGACAATATTTATACATCACAAATACATCAAAAGATTGAAGAAATATCTGATCATCACAACTGGAATTAAATATTTATAACAATAGTCCAGCCAAACCGAGGGCTAGGAAAAATAGCAAATCCTCACCAAAATTCTTCAAAGTTCAGATTACGGACCTTATAGATTATGCCGAACAAGAATATCAAACCAAAGTAGTGAAATCAGCCCTACAACATACCAAACCCTCCACCCATGCAAGTTGCCTAGGGTAAGAAGGGGAAAAAACCAACAATAAACCACCTTGAAGTACTTTGGAAACCCCCCATATGGGATTCCCCTCAATCTTGAGGAGTGTTCGTTCCTCAATGTTTCAACAATGGAGGTTTTCGTCCCCAAAGTCAAGCCACACTAAAGATTTTCGTCTTTAGTGGAGAGTAGGGCACATTGTGCACAAACCCACGATATCAATTCTTAAATTAAACATGCATAACCTTTTCAAATGATCCTTCATGTCTTTATATATCCTCAAGTGGCCCGAACATCAAAATAGAAGCCCAAAGCATAGGCCGACCTTCAAGTAGTTTTTTTTCTTCATTATTGTCTATGTAGGCTCTCCCATCAAGGCCGGCCCATAAGGATTAAAAGTCTTTGAACCAAATAAGAGGCCTTCATGCCCAACTTGCCATTAAAAGTATTTAAAAATACTTTTATGCCATTACATCAAGTAGAATTCATCATCCATTGAGCCAATATCGACTCAAACAAAGACATAATGGGAAGTAGAAGAAATATGAATGCAATACTCATTATGTCCCATTTAGGGGACATTACACTCATTTGATAATAAGAAAGAACAAATTTAACCTTCAGTTACCATCCTATCCCAAGACTTGATCTTCTCCTTACCTTTCCTTTGTCTCTTGGTTTGCATATGATCCCAGCGTATGGATGCCTGGTCCTTCAACTTTGTGCAAGCAAACTTTACCCTCTTGGGATCCACCATTGACTTATAGTTAAAAGTACTTCTCCATCTTTGTGATCCAATCTACAAGCTCTTCAGGGTTCAAACTTCCATTGTAGCATGGTGTATCTAGTTTTGGATTAGTAACAAGCTTTGCAAGAACTGTGAGAAATCTGGTCTCAGCTTCATCCTCTAGGTCTTCTACTCCAAGCTCTTGAGTATCCACCTCTTCATCATCACTCACATCTTCAACATGAGTTCCCCTTTTTTGTGCTATCTCCATGGCATCCAACCTTTCTTGGATCCGTCTCATCATCTCTGCCAAGTCTACAACTTAGGGTCCCCTCGGTCTTTTGTAATGTCCCTTTTAAAATAAAACAATAGTCTATGCAAATTATTAGGGACAACTGTAACAATCACAAGTATGCATTGACATTCACAAACATGAACCATTCACTGGCAATTCCACAAATAGTTGGCGTACATGCACTATTGTTGTGCTCAAGACAAAATGAAAGCTATTACACCCTTACACCATAACATTGAACATAAGCCAAACTGTCATTATTGAATGCTCGACAACAACATTAAATATTCAAATTAAATCTTTTATATCAAATGGGCAACAACAGTTCTGCAAACCCATTTTTGCATATAATATTAAAAAATATATGACAAATTGTGGTTCATTTATTATTCAAACTACCAAAATAAACAGCAAACCCAACTCACGAAATATGCAGCTGTGATGGTATTGTAGCAGTTGTACGGAATACTGTAGCATACTGAAAATATCTAAAAATCCTCCTTAACCAATTGGAACTGGAAACTATCTTCAATCTTTCAGCTCAAATGCGATCCCTGGATGAAATTACCACAATGGACAAGAGGGTTTCCGTCCTTCAATCCGGAACATCGAAGGGTTTTCATCCTCGCGTGAGAAGATGAACACAAGTGCTCACACTCTGAAAATAGGGTTTGATTTCAATAGACAATGGATCCTTTCTTTTGATCCCAGCTCCTTTTATAATTTCCTGTTTTATTCCAATTTCCTTTTCCCGCCTAATTTCCCTCTAGAAGCGTCTAAAAAGACATTTTAATAAAATATTACATTAGGCCTTATTATGTTCCATTTAGACGACCCACTTTATCTAGCTAATAATAATAATAAGATTTAAACTGTCCTTTTACAAGGTTTTCAAATAATATTATTAGGGCCAACTTAAAACATTATTATTAAATTATTTCCCTAATTTTATCCCTTATCCTATGGGAAATAAAGAAATAGGATTTGGGTCTCCTAATTATTTTAATTAGAAAAAGGGGACATGGCATCTTCCTCCTCTTCCAGCACGGTCACCTTTGGGTGCCATCACTTTACCAACTTGCAAGCCTTTCTTTCACAACTTGCCAATCGAATCAATTGGATTCATCACACACACACACACTCATCAAGGAAATACCTTGCTTTAATACCAATTGATGCAAACACATAAAGGGACGAATGGAGGACAACCTTCACTCTATGCAACATGAAATTACACTCGCACAAATACACATTTGCTCATACATCATGTACAGACCTTGACACAAAGCAGCTCCTATATTCTTATTCAAATAAAAAAATAACTAGGGTTTTATACTGCACACATACTGCTCACATGCCTTAATACTTCAAGCATAAACATGAAGAAAACACATTTGCACATAGTCTCTCATTGACTGGTTTCTTCCCTCTGCTCTATTTTGGGAGAACTTTTTTTCCGTTTGTGTCTTCACTCCAAAAGGAAAAAAACTCTCCCTCCCAATTCTTTCTCTAACTTCTTGTGACTCTTGGAGTGCATCTCTCCCTTCATTTGCCTCTTGGAAACGTTCAAGAATCGGCTGTTCATCATTCTAGGTTGTTACTTTATTTTTACTATTCACGTGGATGAAACCACCACTTTGTGCAGTCCGGTGGTTGCGAAACCACCATTCAAGTTTGCAAAACCGCTGGGGCGGTTATGTAATCACCTTTTTAGCTTGCAGAACAGCCACGTAGTGAAGACCGGCAGTTTTTTCTTGTGCACAGTCTACCAATCTTTGGAGGCCATAACTTTTGCATACGGACTCGAAATGAGATGATTTTTTTTATTTAAAGTGCATGACTTTTCAAGGGGAATCCAAATATGCATTAAAATTCAGTTTTAGGGATGTACTTGATGCTCTTTTATCTATTCCCATTAACCTATCCGCTTTAGCCTTTTAATGGACACAACTACCTCTCGGACTGTACCAATGGTTGAGGCTCTCAATCAACTTGCTGGGAACCGTGTAGCTTCTTGAAAACTATCCCTCTAATGTACTTTATGCAACTGAAATGCTGGAGTCTTCATGCTTCCCAACTATCAACTTCTCCATGCCGAATGCCAAACAAAACAACAAAATTATGAAAACACACTACCATATTTTTGGATGATGTGAGATTGCCCTTCACCTTGTATGCTCCTACATCATTATTGCATTGGAATAACATTGCATGTTTCTTGGTTCTTGCCAGCAATGTACTATATCTACAGTATCATTACTGATTACCTCTTGGTAATAGGTATTAATTAGTATCTTTTTTTTCTATTTCAACAACTGAACAACTTCCTTTATTGCATTCTTGTGGGCATTGAATACTGAGTGTGTTTTATTGGTGTTCTATGCCTGCTGTTCCCTTGCTTATTTTCGTTTCTATTGAAGAACTGCAAAGAGATTCTGGAGCTCCCTCAACTTACTCCTTTAGTTTAGTTATTTATTGTTTTTTATTGTACCATTTCCAATTTATGCATTGGAATAACATGGCATTTTCCCTTGTTCTTACCAGCCGTGTACTATATCTACAGCCTCATTAGTCATTACCTCTTCGTGGTGGGTATTATTTAGTATTTTTTCTTTCCATTTCTTCTTAGCAGATTTAGTCACGTCCATAATTTGTATATAAACAATTGCTGTCTTTCAACAAACTAGTTGTTTCCAGTTCTTCAATTTCTTGGGAATCACAAAGGTTGTTTCCAAAATTGGGAATAGAAAAGGCTGTTGCGAATGCTATCGAGGTCAAATATTCTTTGAGCACTATTAGATTTTCTGAAAATATTGTGAAATTTTCATTTTCACATTTTTGAGTATTTTCAGAGAGTTGTCATCTGTTATGGCGCCATGTAACATTTTATATTGAGTGAAAACTTTTCATGGTACTTAGATCAGACTTGGATTTGGTGAAAAATCTCAGCAAATTGAAAGAAAAACATTGAAATAAAAATTTAGTTAATTGTACTAATTTCTTCAGAGACATGCAAGTTGAGCCAAATTGGCTTATTTGTCTGACTCGGTTTCTGATTCAGGATTACCCATTGAGATCCCCGAGTCTGATAACTATGAGAGATATTCAAACTCCTACAGGACATCATGAATCCAGTCATAAGGGACAGCATGTACAAATGAAATAAAATCATATTATTTTCCATAGATGGTCAAAATAGGTCAATTCGACTGAAATTACAGCTAGCAAAGATGACAGGAACTGGAGGATGAGGTACAACCTATAGTAGAAAAGAAAAAAATTGAAGCAACATAAAAATATGTTTACCAAGAAAATGTGACCCCAACAAGCCTACGAAGTTGACAAGGAATGAGGAAAAAATAAGGAAGATACCGTAACAACTGGCTTATCAGGTTAATGTGGAAATGCCTTCACGTAGGTAGGACTGAGGCAGTTAGAAATGTTAAAAGGAAAATAAATGGATGAGGAGGTAGGGCGCTTCACATGTGACCAGAAAACATTCCATTTAGCCCCATAATTAGGGAAAGGTATCCCAGCTTGAAGGGTAATCTCAGCAGCACATTGGATATGTATAAATAATCCCCATTTGGGCACAATTACCCAAGTGATTTGAGAAGTTTTCTCTCCAATTAAGGCAAATTGGAAAAATATATTTGAAGAGTTTTCTTTTTAATTAAAGTGGATTACTGTGCAGATTTTAATGTGTTAATTATTGTTAATGATATTCTTTAAAAAATATATAGAATAAACTAATTAATCAAACTTTTTAAAAAAAGAAACTGATTCATATGTGGGGTTTATTAATGAGAATGCGGTCTAAAGTCTGAGATCTTTTGACATGTAAGCGTTCCATTTTGAACTTATTTTTTATTTATTTGCCGTTTAGTACTCATCTAAACTACACTTGTAAATAATACAAGTGCGAAAAATTGGCATATAATACAAAAACAGTTTTTACTTTTTCAAGAAAAAAAACCTATGCTGCAGTTTTTGATGTCTATTGATGAACATAAATATCTATTGGTATCTTCTAACATAATATTTTGTGTGGAAATGTCGTTTACAGCCTTTGACTGTGTATTATGCTTTCCAACTTATTGCTGCTAGATTGCAAAACATAGTGCCAAACCCTGGGCAGTTGTTACGGATCCATTATTTGGGTAAGCTGAAAGATCTTAAATATGATTTACCATAATTGAAGTAATGGTTAGTGAAGTCACTACAGTCTTCATGCTAAATAATGCTGAAGCTATGCTGCTTGTTGAAAATACAGCTTGAAAGTATAGTGAATAAATTTGTCCGAATCGGCAAATATGGTAATAAATTTTTCCAAATGGGCAAATATTGCAGTAAAATTTACATTTATCACACTCCTTTCCGAATGGGAAAATATGGCAGAAAATTTTACATTTATCATGCTCCTCCAGCTTTCTATCTTTAAGTAGGGTCTTGACTCTTAATCTTGTTAAAAAATGAGTGTTTGAGCTTAGCAGAAACAATTAAATAAGTAATTTTATTGCCCAGTACGACTAAAAGAATCAAATGGATGGACAATGAATTTTACACGTTGAAATTTCTAAGTGGAAGATTACAAACCATTTTATGATCTGAATTTAAGGATACCCATCAGTCTGTTATTTGTGCACTAAGCTGAAGAACGTTGATTATTTGTGCACCTTGTTCCAACAGATGCTAAAAGAATTCGAAGGATCTGCATGTTTCTCCTTCAATAAAAAATAACAATTGCAAGTCCCACTAAGCCAACAAGATGCAGAGTATGGGATAGGTCCAAATGTAATCAGCAACCATGTGGTGATATATATCAGATTTTATTTTCAGTGAATACATGTTACATAGTTTCTTAGAACGATAATGGATATGCTATTTCTTCCTGCAGTTTACAGCAGTACTTTTGGGATTAGAAAGTTTGCCATTTTAAGAACAGCATCTTTCTCTTTATTTATCCATTACTTTCCAATGATCACTAGTCAAGTTTCAAGCCTGATTTGTTCTAGTTGTCTGAGAATATCATGGATATGCTATTTCTTCTTGCAGTTTACAACAGTACTCTTGGGCTTAAAAAGTTTGCCACGAATAAAGCAGCATCTTTCCCTTTGTTTATCCTTTACTTGCCAATTATCACTATTGAGGCTTAAGCCTCGTGTATTCTAGTTGTCTGAGAATATCACCAGATGAGTTTGTCTATTTTGTTGTTGGTGCTGGATATTCTCTTAAAAATAGTATCCATAGAAATTTTCTAATGTTGTCAGTCAGTGGGACTGTAAAGCACAACCAGCTAAGATACCATTAGTGAAGGAGTGTCTAAAAGCAACCCCCAATACCCCACATAAAAGAAAAACAATTAGAAAATAATAATATGAGGGTTTACTGAGAAAAGACAAACCCCTTATCATAAGAAATGTTATAATTGAAATCCTCTTGTTTTTATTTTTGATGTTGAATATTGACCTCTTTATTTCATCTGTTAGGGTCGAATATTTTTTTTTTATGAATGAAGAATTTAAATCTATTAACTATGATGGCTCACCTTTTCTTTGACTATATTCAGGTCCTGACAAGGAACTCCATCAGCTTCCAGTTTTTGCAGAGCTATGTGCTCTTTTTCCTGGTGTCCAATTGCACATAGATTTTGTTGGACCTTCTCTATCAGATTTCAGGTTCTTACCTTGAATGCTGTGCATACTTGTAGAATATGAAACGTATTTGATAATGTATAAGGGGTTAGTGAACTCATCGTAATAGATGAAGTTCAACTGAAAATGGTTGAATGACATGTTTGTGAAAAGTACAATACAAAAATTGGATTCGTTTTCTGGTTTTGGGCATCCTATAATTGTATCTTTTTTTTCCATGCCTTACCTACACAGCTCCATATAGAAAGTGCACTTTTCAATTATCATGCCTTCTTTGTACCTTTCTTCTTCAACCACTGAGAAATGGTGTTTTTTCTTTATGTTGTTGCTTGGTTAGAGATGGCAAACATTATGAACTTACTGAATACGCAAAATGCCTTAATGAGGCTTGCCAATGCAAAGTTTCGAGATGCATGGAAGATCATAAGGACTGCACAAAATCTATGCAATTTAAGAATCAACCTTCCCCTATGGTATTACGGTTTTGGAAGGGTCTCTATCATGAGCGTCTTCATGATATAGCAAAAGTAAGCAATTTTCTGTTCCTTTTTCTAAATTTTAAAAATAGTTTTTATTCATATAGTTGATGTTACTAGGCATTATGCATTCTACTTCGAGTTTCAATTGGATTTCGAAATGGAGATTCCTAAAGAATCAACTGTGATAGAATAAGTTTACTTGGAAGTGATACATTGGTTCATGGTTTTGGGAATCATTGTCTAGTAACATTTCACGGACATTACAGTTCACCACCACCCCTGGCTTCCACTATAGGAGCGTTTCTGACCTCCTTTCACATACATATGTCTAATAGTGCAACTGCATATCATACTACATCATCTTTAGTCCAGATTCCAGAGTTTTCACTATGGGGATACCTTGCATCCTTAAGATGTCCGAGAATATTGCTCGGGACAATGTTATTACTTTTTTTTTTCTAGCCCTTTGGTTAGCTGCTTTCCACAAACCTTCATTCATCAAGTGTCAATATCATTCCAACTTTGTGTACTGGCTTGATTTGTTATCACAATAGTTTTTCTTAGCCACTGTTAAATTCAGAAGAAGAGCTCAATGAAACAAATTCTTGATCATGCATGAGATGGAATGGAGTTCATGCAGCCTTTGTCTTTAATGAAGTTTTAAAACCATATCGTGTTTGAGACAACCATGGTCTTGTTAGATTTTACACCTTGCATTTTTTTGTTTTTCTTTGCCACCATGAAATTCTCTCTCCAATAGAGGATTGGGCCTCTTGCTGATCAAATTTGCTTGTGGCTATTATAGAGCCAAAGTTCTCTCTTCTGTTTTAATATGCATCTCTTTCCAAGCAGACTATTCTAACATCAAATCTTCTAAACCCTTGTTAATACAGAGTATTTTTCATCTACACCATCACACCATCAACTTTGACAATTTAAATAACTTTTCAGATTTTACACCTTGCATATGTTCTTTTTCTTGGCCACCGTTAAATTTTCTCTTCCATAGAGGATTGGGCCTCTCGCTTATCGTATTCCCATGGAGATTAGAGAGCCAAAGTTCTCTCTTCTATTTTAATATGTATCTACTTCGAGATCGACTATTTTAACCTCAATTTTTCAAAACTCTTTAATGCAGAGTATTTTTCATTTATGTCATCAACTATGACAATTTTAAATAACTACAAGAAGGCCAACCATTTTGCAATGTTTTTACATTGGAAGTCGTAATAGTTTGGCTTTGTTTGTGTTAGGCACCATCCTAGGCTAGTACCATTGTTGTGTTTGCCGCAATTGGTTGTGATCACATCCTTGTTTCAGATTTGTTTGCATTTTCACTTCTTCTCCTTATCATTGTCATAGGCCTTGATTACCCGTTGACTGTATGTTATCTTCTCCTTAGTCACCGAATTGGGGCGTAGTTGGTTGGTATATAAAGGCTTTTTTGCAGGATATTTGGTCATTGCCAATATCACAAGTTTGATTTGTTGTCACCCAAGGCTATGGATTATACTCTTTTCATCTAGGAGGGATGTGTTTTTTTGTTGCATCAGAGTTCTACTTATTGATATTGGTACCATCTTGAGATCCTTCCATGGACCTAACCTCCAATCCCTATTTGGTGCTTGTCCTCAATACATCTTAGTTGCTTTTCCTCCTGTGGACATTCTTTTCTCGGTTTTCCCAGTTAATGAGGTTTCTTCACTTGGCTTTTCTGCAGTTCCCAAATAATGAGTTTTCTTCACTTGGGCTTGAGTCTATTGAGTGGTGGTGAGTCATCTCGGATAATATAATCAAAGCCTTCAGAGAATTTACTAGTCTCCTTTTTGGTGTAGTGAATTCTGGTATTCAAAGAATATTTCCTACTTGCAAAATAAAATCTCTCTTCCATCCTTGAGCAATTTGTAAGTGCACATTGTGATAATGAGTTTTTGTTCTCCATATCTCTAAAACTTCAGCTAAATGCCTCAACTGCTCTAGTGTTGTTGCAACACTTCCCAAGCTGGCTGTTGTCTTTCTCAATGTTGCCTCCTTTTAGAACCGTGACTTTGCATACTAGCATGCTTCTGTCAATGTAACACTATCATTTTTAAGTGCTTATAGCTCTAGGATATCCGAATTCAGTCTCCCTACCAACCTCAGCATTTTCTTAGTTTAGTGGAGAAAGACTTTTTTCCTCCTCATTCAGTACTTGGATTAATGGGAGGAGATGCATATATTTTCTTTATATTGCAATTCTTCTTCATTCAACTTTACTCCTATTCTGGCTATGGCATTGGCACTGCATTTGCTGATCATAAGTGTGGCAATTTAAGGTTTTCAAGCACCCCAACTTCTCAGTTGATGGGGATCACTAAATGTTCCACTTTCCATGTTGGCGTTTTGATTTTTTTTTTATAATGTACTTTGTTTTCCCTGATCCAGATGGCAGATTATATTCCATGGTCATTGTCAACACGGCAGCTCAAATTCCAGCTGTTGCGAATTGGTTCTTGTAACATGGAGCAGCAACATATTAGTTTTGCTTTGGTTGAAATTTTGAAGATTTATTCTTTTAGTGTCTGAGCACATCCCAGTTACATTCCAGGATACTAATTACATTACTAATTTTCATTTTCATAGTGTTTCTAATGCTTTTTATAAAGTCAAGTCTTCTTCCATTGCTTCAAAAATTTGCCTAACAAGCTGAAACTTGAGTTTGAGAGAGGTCTGCTGTAATTGCTATCTCTGGAGCCTACACCGGCTGATTTCTATTCTCCTTTTTTCTCTGCCATCCTTGGTTCTAGAAGGGAGAAGCAGTACTTTTTCTATAATTTATTGATTTTCTTATGTATGGTTGTTCTTTCCATCCATCCGTTGTTTTCGTTGTGCCTACATTTGCATCATTGTATTTGCCACTGTTTGCATTCTCTCTATTTCGTCCATTTTTTTGACAAGTTTTCTTGCATCACCTCACCAACTTCCTTTCCTTTTGCTGAAATGTTTTCTTTATGACTTTATTTTGGTGAATCTTCCTTTTCAATCTGTGCACTAAGTTTTTCTAAAATAGAAAAGGAATTTGGAGTTTCAAACTGTATTGGCTTTTGTAATATATTCTTACTGTTTCTTTTGTATGCTTTTGGCTATTTTCTTTCTTGTTTACTTTCCTTGAGGTCCTTGCTTTTTATTCTTCTTCAGTCACCTTGTCTGTGTTTTTCCTTGGCACATCTCTCCTTTTTTCTTTTCCTTGATGGCTTTCTTCTTGTTTGGTTACTTCTTGTTGTGTGGTAGAGGGCACACTTTGGCTAGGTGACCATATGGGTGTTAGTTTTGCGATGTAAACGGTATGCTCCCATAATCAATTGGTTATTCCCACGTTATCCTTGATAATTCCAACTGGACTCTTTTTGACAAGATTTTGTCAAGATCTATATTTGTACAAATAGTAATTGTCATGTTTTTTAGTTATTTTCATGAGCATTTTATTCCTCTTTAGTAGTTTTCCATATGAATTCAAGTTGTCTAGTTAAGAAGAAAGGACAAATGAAAAATAGAGGATAAATGATCCTATAAATTATGAAATGTTGATCCTAATTTGGAGGATCATTCTAATTGGTTTTGGTGCCACATCGAGGTATAAGAAGGGGTCACTTGGCTCATTTGTTCATCATCATCTTGCCTAAAATTAACATTGCATGGTTTTGGGATGATTGTTCAACTATTCCACTTAAGGGCGAAAATACTTTGGTAGTCAACAAGGAGGACAAAAACCCTCCTTGTTTGATTGAAGAACAAAAGCTCATCAATTCATTGAGGATTATCAAATCCTGGGGTTTCCAAAGAGCTTCAAGAAGATTGTTTTATAGAACTCATAATGCTAGAGCATGTTTTATTCTACAATGATTTTCAACTCCTCCTAGGGGAACGACCCACCTTGAGGAGGAGTTAGGGGGTTTCTAGGGCATGAACAACATCAAACTTATCCATCATTTCATTCCTTATATTTTTAGCAATCAAAATCTATATTTGGACTTCATTTTTGGGCTTGGAATCATTTATTTCTCCAAGCCATTTTGTAAGGGTGTTCTCGACTGTTATTTTATTTAATTAAATAATTCCATCTAGGGTTTGAAGGCTGATTTCTTGGTTAATAATTTTTAAAATATTTCTAAGTTTCCCTACATGCTTTGGAGTGTGAATGACTGCAAATTTTGAAGAGATATTGCATTTTCCTTGCTGCTGTTATAAAAAATCAAACTGTTGTACCTTAGTGTCATAAATTTTCAGTTGGTTGTCATAATTTTCAGTTTACTTTCTATTTGGGTTTATGCAATTTCCCTTATTTTCATTAGAGCCCGGAAAGGGACATTACAATGGTATCAGAGCAAATCTTCCCAACCGAGGGTATTCATGCAAGTGGTGATAAAGAATACATATACTATTAAAGGAGAGAGAAGAAGAAATCATATCAGTTATTTGAAGAGCCTAACATGGCCAACAAGGGTTCCCAAGAGGCCAAGATCAATAGACTCATTGAAGGGCAAGAAAGATTGGTGGACACAATTGATTTTCTAGCCCTAACCCTCCAAAAATTTCATGGGCCAAGGCTTCACAATGACGAGGGCTGCTCATTAGGGTTCACAATGTAAGGCAACCCTAGGGGTCATATTTTGGATCAGTTACTAGGCCTACTTTCCTCCCAAGGGAAGAAGTCATTCCAGAGGTGGATACACGACATTCAGTAGGGCACAATATTGCAGCCAACTATGAAGAATATAGGGCTCTTTTGAATGAGATCTGTGATGCTATTTCACTTGTCGAATTCATAGGGGTAAGCAAGGGTAGGTCAAGGCTGGAGCCTAGACCTCATGCGCCAAAAAGGGATCTTCAAAATGCTTTGGGGAAGGTGACACTCTCCACATTTGATGGTTCCAACAAAGGGACAATCGGTGTATGGATGAAGATGCTAGGGTTAAACCCTAGACCACAAGAACATGCCAAGGAGCCAAACCCAAAGGGGTTTCTCTTGAACAAAGAAAAAAGAAAAAACATGGGGATCTGCAAGAGGGTTTTGAGGGGGAGTCCCAAGAAGACCATGTTGAAGGGCATACACATGAAAAAAGAGCCTTACTGGTTGTTAATGATGATATTTAGCTTGCTGAAATTTTCCAAACAACAATCAATAAGAAGCAAATTGATGGTGTTCTTGACTTCGGCGAGAACCATGATGATGTTCCATACATGTGTCAACAAAATATGGAAGGAGTCAAGGCGGGAAGATCTTCACTTGTGGAAGAAGCGAAGGCAAAGGAGGGTGAGCTCCTTGTGGGCAGCCCAAGGTATGACAATGTTGACCATATTTCTGATTTGTTGTTTCCTCCTATGTCGCTGCCATATTTTTGTCATCATGGAAAATATTTTAAGAAGCATGTTAGGTCCAAAGAGACAACTTGCAGCTATGGGCATGTTGCTTCTTCTATTCAAGGCCAAGATTGCTTTGGCATGGGTGGTCTTCAGAGGATCAAGGTAAATGTCATCTCTTGCACTTGGAATGGAAGGAAAAATATGAGAATGCATATAAAGTTTGTTGTACATTCAAACCTCATTGTGAAGGATGAGATGCTACAAAATGGCTTCATCATCCCTTGCACCAAGAGGATCCAACAACTCAAGCTCACCTTGGGAAGGCACATGGTAAGTAATGATTTCTATGTTGTTGGTATTGGAGATACGGATTTGGTACTTGAGATACAATGGTTGCATTCCTTGAATGAATTTAACCAAAACTACCAATCTATGAAGTTAAGATTCAAGCTTGATGGCCAAGAGGTTGTGCTTCAAGGCATAACAAATAAAGCTCCTCAAGCTGCTACAGCAAAAAGGATGTAAAGAATTTTCGCAAAAAGGCAAGACATGTGGGCAGCCCATCATAAGAAAAACTCCCCACTTTCAGTTTTAGAACAGCAGTTATATCATAGAAGTTTTCAGCTCCTAATCCATGCACATGCTCTTAGAAGAAGTCTTCCAATAAAAGTGGATGTTGAGTTCATGAATTTTGTATTTGGAAGTGAGAGAGATGGATGTTATCTTGTTGTCCAAAGCATTGTAACCAAGCTGGAAATTGGTGGTATGATTGTAAGTAGTAGAAGACATGTTTTATGTGTATTAAGACACGCTGTCATAAAGAATTGTACTATTGTTCCTCTTTTTTCAGCTTGCCCAACATTGTACTTGCAGCCATACAAGTAGTCTCAGACATACATTGGAGTAATCTTCAGTTTGTTGAGGTTGTTGAAGCATTTTCAGTCACTATATGGTTGATTCCAACCCCTAGATCACTGTCATTACTGGGTTTTGTGAAGAATTTGAAGTATGACAGTTGTTATCCTATCCTTTTTGTTGTTGTCCACATCAGAACCAGCCCCTTAACACTTTTTATGACAGTCACAAAAGTGTTTTCAGTCACAAGGTGGAAGGATTTTCCGCCTACCATCAATGAGGGATTGTTTGCCGCTGTTTTAGAAGAGTTTCCAGCCACCACAATGCTGATTCTGAGCGAGAAATTGCAATGGTACAGCTACAACCATGCTTGGGGCAGCATGAATGGACCTTTGAGAGTCCATCATATGAAGGGGAATTTTGAGGAGAATGCAAGCAAAGGAAGAAAGCTAGTCCACATATCTATGAGGCATGATGAAGAGACTCTCGGAACATTGGTGGAAGCTCTTGTTTTCCTTAATAAGTTTGTTCCATGTGCAAGTACAAGTATAAAAAGGAAGAGCAGCTGAGTTTGTTTTCCACCCAAGCAAATGGTGGAGCATATGGGATTGCAGCTGAAGATGGAGAGTTTTCAATCCTTGTATGGTTACCTACCGCTTCTACATCAATCACATTACTGAAGCTTGCATGGGTTTGTCATATTTGTATCATTTCTATATTGTTGGTCATAATATTTTCAGTCATGAACAGTTGTACACTTGTGCAATTTAAGAGGGTTTCCTTGCATGGTAATGATAGTGGAGAGGCTCCACTATTGAAGACAATCCTCCCAACCATCCTAGTGCTGATTTGGATGGAATTCCAAGTGACTTGTGGCTGTTATGACTTATTTTCAGCTTACATGCAAGTTGTGTTGTGCCATGCTTTGGAGGGATCAACCCACGGTAACATTATGGGACCCATTGGAGCTCAAGGCTATAGTCATGGAGCAAGTGTATGGGATCCTTCATCACAAGAGAAGAGCAAATGGGTACCTCGGGAACACGGTAGTGAGCACTTGGGGCAGCCTTTGGCCTTAAGGGAGTGTATGAAAGATGTTCTCATGCTTTGGGTAGAAGGCTTCATTGAGGGAGAGCATATAGATGTGGGTGATGGATGGAGTAGACACCATGATCATTGTGGATAGAGGTTGTTCCACTTGACAACTATGGGATTTAGTTGTTTGGGTATGATGGTACTTGGGCATATGAGCTTGTGTTGGCAAGAGCTCTTTCATTTGACAGGTACATGATCCAGATTATTGGAGCATCCAAGCTTGCAATTGCTTGAGGGCAAGCAATTTTGGGAGGGGAGGACTGTAATGTCCCCTTTTCCAAGCTAGTTTGATTTGAAGACTTTGAGCCCATTCCACTTCCCAAGGGCAAGAAGGAAATGAGCAAGGGAAGTAATTGTCATGTTTTCCAGTTGTTTTTCGTGAGCATTGCATTCTTTTTTAGTAATGTTTGTAAGTATAGTTAGGTTGGCTAGGTTAAGAAGAAAGACCCAAATTAGACTTGGGGCTTGAAACCTTCATTTCCAGGACCATATTTGTAAGAGTCATTCGCTAACTGTTGATTAATTAATTTTCAGCAATAACGACTAGGGTTAAATTGGTAAAATACAGATATATGCTTCCAAAAAACCTTTTCTCTATCACAAATCATTTTCACTAATTTGAAGAATGTTCATTTTGACAGGGATTCTGATAATTATTGACTACCACAAACAGTCAAAGATCAGATCTGATTTCTGATCATAAAACTGGTAAAATACCCACTTTACACCCTGCTGCCAGGGTTATGGAATTTAATTTCAGTTGCTTCAGTTTACAAAAATTTGCAGATTGATGTGACAGTATAAATCTGGTTTTCAGTTTCAGCCTCGGAAAAGGGGCATGCCAATTAGCCAATCCCTAATTCGTGATCAAACCTTATTTAGCTTAATAGTAAAACCATAGTTTCTAAAATCAGGCTTGGCCAAAACATGCTAGCCAAAATATACTGACTCGAACTTGTGCTTGGAGTATAACTCTGAAAATCTGATTACAATCAATGGGAATGTCTAAGTGAAAAACCCTCTCAACTCTTGGGGTTTTCGTCCATAAGAGATTAAATCCACAAGGGGTTTTGTCCTTGGAATTTTAATGCAAAAGCTGAAGCTTCATGCAAGAGAAAATGTTATAAAATATTTCTGCATCCTCTAGGCAAATCGCCTTCTTCTGTATATAGTAAATGGGACCCAAAGTGACCTTTGGACTTCCCATGAAAGTGACCTTTGGAATTCCTATATTAGTGACCTTTGGAATTCCCATAAAAGTGACATTTGGACTTCCAATGAAAGTGACCCTTGAACTTCCAAATCAAATTCTCCCTTAGGAAGTACATTTTAATTGTTTTTTTTAATTTTATTGCACTTTCCTAAGTTATATTTGAATGTTAAGTTTATTAATTTATTAAGCTTTATTATTTTATTGTATGTGCATTATAATTTTATTTAATATTTTGTACGATATAAATAAAAGAAATAAAACTCAGTCACCCTTATATTTTTCCTTTGGCCATCGGGTTGACAAAATAGGCCAAAGGTCTTCAATTGGAAAAGGGGACATTACACTGTTGCAAATTGTGAAAGAGGTTTTTTAGGATTGAATGGCCCCTTTGCATCGATTTTGAGGAGTTGAGAAGGGCAATCAAATGGATTATTTGAATCCACAGCTGCTGCATCAACACTCTCACTCCCATGTATGAAACCCTATTTCTGGTTCTACCTCTATGTTGCATTGCCATTTGAATCTCTTCACACTCACTACCCATCACTGCTGCTACATTGTCATTATATTTATATGAAGTGCAACACCCAACTGCATACTTGCAAGTGAAAACGAAAAACAAAAGAATAAACTTCCCTAATGTCTTTGTGAAGCTTTAAATGTTTTGAAGATTGCTCTATTGCAAAAACCAAATGAAACAATGAAGAAATGCTGTGCCTGTGCAAATTTGTAAAATGAGTCAAATGATGATAAACATACCTCTAATGGAGTAGAATATTGCTGTCTTGCCTTGGCATTTCTCACTGCAGAGCTGCTCTATTCTTCTAAAGAACTATGCTCTTGAAATTCTTTCTTTGAAGTATGAAGTGCTAGCGAATCACGCTGTAAAATGAGAATTATTTTGAGCTTATTTTTTTGTTTTGATGTTTGTTTTAGTTTTCAGGGTTTCACTTAGAAATGAAAGTGGGGGTCCTTGTGGGCTCCCACATTGTTTTAATCTTTTATTAGAAATTAAGGTTGTTTTAGAAAACTAAATATTTTTTTAAGGTTGTTGACGCAGGGGACGGCAAGGGACGTCCTTCCAGACGCCTCTGGGTACGTCTAGACGTCCCCTGCCGTCCCTTGAGTTTTTTGCAGGTACGTCTCTAAGACGCTTCCTAAAATTTATAGAGTTTGGGGACGGGAAGGGGATGATTTCCTAGTTTTCCCGTCCTCGAAAGGTTCCAAAACGTCGTCCGGTATGGGGACGAGCTCAACAAACCCAGGGGACACTCTCTACCCATCTTAATGAGGTTCTGAAACGTCCCTATGGAAGACTATGGGGACGAATTCAAAAACCCAGGGGACGTGTCCCCGTGAAGAACATAGTGTTAAACTAGGCAATACTGATGAAATCAGCAAGAGGCAATCCGTGGTATCTGGCTAAGTATTTGGAGGGATAGCTCATGGAAAAAGATGCATTGGGAACTCCCCTTGGATTCTTTGCTCATCAATTAACCCGGGGCACTTAACTAATAATGTGGCTAAAGAGTCTTGGCAATTTAGCGAGCTCTCACTGGAAGTTACTAAATTTACATTTGTCTTAGAATTATAGTTGAAGTTGACTCTAAGTTAGGAAATGTTTCAACCTTCTGATCATCTCAAGAGCAACATAGATCCAATAATTGGCATATAATCTTTAGCCAAGATTCACGTGGGCATAATGGATTAAATCCCAATTGCTGAGACAATTTTAGACCATCATATATCAACCTTTCTTAGAGACTTCAAAACAAGTGTAATATCCCTTTTGGGGATAAAACTGAAATTTAAGGAAATTAGCTCAAACCCCAATACAAGCAAATCTGATTTTTATGACATGGCAATTAGTAAGGACCAAAAAAACACTCTCAAACCCTAGTGACTAGGGGAGAGATAGAGAGAGAAATCCACCATAGAAACACTCAAAAATTATGAGAATTTATTCCTTAGATTGCCCTTGATTTTAGAAGCTAGAAAATGTGATCAAATCATCAAACTCAAAATTCTGGAATTTATTATGGCACAAAAACAACTGAAACTTGTAAATTCAATAACTCTTAGAAAACAAGGAATCTCCACACATATGAATACTCAAAATGATCATAAAAATACCAGCAATCAAATGAGACCAATATCATAATTTTCCAAGCCATGGAAATCCTCTCAAAATTGATCCCCGAAATCTCTAAATGAGTAGATAAAGCTGCTCAATGCCAATAAAAATATGAATATTAAGTATTCTCCTTAAATCTGCAATAATCTTCAATACTCAATCAATGTTGAAGGGTTTTCGTCCTCCAACAAAACCACTAGAAGGATTTTCGTCCTTCTAGGAAGCCACACAAGAGGGTTTTCATCCTCAAGTGGAAGAACATTAAGCAACAAGCTCACAATGCCAAATAGAAAAATGCGCTTTTAAAATCTCGATCCTTGCAAATGAGGCCTTCTCATCACTGTATATCCCTTCTTTGGCGCCAAGGCTTAGAAAGACTAGGCCGACCCATAGGAGATGTTCTAATTTCATTCATTAAGCTTTTTTTATTTGTCTTCAACCCAGCCGACCTGCATTAAGAGGGAAAACACTAAAAAGAAAACATAAAAAATTAGAAAAACGAAAGCAAATGAAAGCTCAATGTTCTTCTCCAACTCTTCTATTTCTTTGCCACGGAGAAGGAATGGCAAGAAGTCCAAATAATGATTCTCAAGTGGGAAAAAGGGATATGCATATTTACAAGATCCTGCAGAACTTCAAGCAAAATAGGTTAGATGCAACATCTATGCTCATAGACCAGCATTCCAATGGAAGTAAAACCCACACAGTGTATGCTTTATGAAGCAATCATCATGCAACATAAAGGTGAACATTTACCTATACTAGTTGCGACTCATTGTTGGATAATAATATTGCCTTAATTAGACGAGGGTTGATGTTTTTTTTAATTTTCGCTTACAATATAATTAGCAAAGAGTTGTTAGACAAACTTGGATTGGAATCATATAACCATCCTAATCTTTTATGCTCTAGCATTGTCATGATTTAAGGGATTAGTCGTCTATTTATAACGACTTTATCCCATCACAAATTATCAATCTTGTGAGTATGTTTTATTTAGTGTTTGATGAAGTTCTTTGCTTGGTTGGAATTCTTTAGTTTATTGCATGCTTGTGTATGCCCAAATATTTTGATTAGAGATGTATGTGCTATATGGGACTTGCCTACAAAATGCAGTTTCTGTATCATTAACAGTGATTGAAAGTTACATCATCAACGAATGTGAAGACTAACTCAAATATTTAACTTCGTGTAAACCCTAATTTTAATGAATCAAGCATATAGCTTGCAATCTGTTGCGAATTTTATGGTGATTTTTTCAGGGTAGTTGGGGGTTCACACAAGGAATCTAGTAGAATACAATAATTCTCATAGCTTGTCTACTAACAAATGTTTTGACCAATTGTTATTGGAATTTCGAAGGGTGTTTCGAAGAGCTCAAATAATATGCCACCAAAAGCCGCAATTGATCATGAGATACAACTATTTCGGAAAGCTTGTGAAAATTTGTGTTGGGTCTCTCCTTTATATTTTTTAGATTTGAGGCCAAATTTGTTCTGAAATAGACTGGTCAAGGTTCGTTAGATCAAAGGTTGAAAATTAGTCCATTCTAGCACTTTTTGCTTTAGATGTCAATCTTCCATGTTGGTGTAATTTTTTTGGGCGGCCACATTTCCATTTGATTAATGTGTTGATGATAGAACTCTCAACAAAAAAACATTCAAGATTGAACAGAATACTTACGATCTTTTGGATCAGCAATAAACAGTGATTTCCTTACTTCACCAAGTATGTACTTTCAAAAATATGTCGCTAATAAGGAAACCCAAAACGTTGACATTAAGGATAATAATGGATAAGCAACATTTAAGAGAAGGCAAGGTTATGTAGCATGTGATTACGGTTCAGCTTGCAATATTTGAATCTGTGTAATGTATCTTGCTAACTTTCCTAAGGATGATGACATGAGTTATTGCAAGGGAAATCATTGGATTCTTAGTATCATAAGTTTAGTTATATGAGTGTCCTTCTGTATGGGATGACAAGTACGAATCTGATTAAGATTATGATTTTGAGAACATATCTTCTTGTCATGAAGTCGAACAAGCTGTTTTCTAGCGAGAAGAAATGTTTTTTTACACAACAATTATTTGTCTATTTGAGGTGTGTAGTTGGAGATGGAAAGTTGAGATGTGATCTGGTGAAAGTATAAGCGACTTTGAAATGTCCCAAGTCTTTCAATGTGACCACGGCAAGGAGATATGCAGGAGTAGTGACCATTCATGAGGTTTGTTAATCAAGGATATCTCTACATGTGGCAGCACCATTTTCAATTAAGGGTACATATCGGTTCTTGTATGAATTGAAGCATTCTATGGAAGCTCTATGAGGATACCTGTATCACATTGATCTACCTTTTCTCCTTGCGTGAGTGTGGAGGATACTTTTGGAGATAGTGATACCTCTGTGTGATACCAATTATTTCATTTCCATGTGAAACACTATGGAGGCTTTGACTGTAAAATAGACATGATCAATGAAACATGTCTCTTCATAAATGTAACCCACCTATTTAGATTCCTTAATACTGAAATGTGCAGATGTTATACATTGAGGATGACATTCCTTATGTGGATGAAGAGGACATTGCAGTAACTTCTTCCTTATTTAACATCATGTATCCATAACTTCTATTTGTAGCAATGGTATAAGCATGGAAATTTGGATCTAGGACTGATCCTATTTTGGATGAGTTTAGAATGAATAAAGACATGATCTTTTTATGTGGAGGGTATTTGCATATATGTGACCCTATCCTGGATATAATGAGGGACACTTCAAACTATGCCTTTAAAGTAGCACCGCTTTTTGATTAAGGTATGGAACTTCCTTGGTGATAGGCAATGATGAGCTCTTTCTCCAACCCTGTCAGAAGTGCAAAAATCATAGTTATCGATTACATAGTTGATGCATCAGACTTTTTGGTGCATGCTGCTCTGGTGTGAGTTATTTGAGATATCTCAAGGAGGATTTTCAGTCAGCTTTTTTTAGGAGTCCCATATCAATCTTGATGTATGCATGACTCATGGTGACGGAGTTTGATTCGTGCATCACTTCACACTTCCGAGGATCTAGGAGATGGTGCTAGAGTTGTGAGACTTGGCATGATGCGCAGTTAGTTTTTCCCTTTCTTGGAAATCACATTGAATGGACTATAATGTGAGGACACCGAGTATCATTGATGAAGATTTGTAATTTAACTATCTTGGAGATTCACACACTCCGTTCCATGTCCATTGCATAGGAAGCTATTAGGCAGATCAGTAGCTCTTTTTGGCTATACTATTAGTGGATCGTCCTCATATGCATTAAGCTAGCACCTAAATTAAGAATTGCCTCTTAATGATCTTGGTGAATCATAGTTGGCTACACATTAAGTAATTAGGACCATAGCAAAGGACATCATTAATGACGATGAGGACCAATACTCTTTCAAGTTAGTGAAGTCTTTTCTTGTTTTATGATCCGTAGGAATACTGTCTGAATTTTAACAATAAACGGGATCAGTTATGCTGCATGAAAAATGAATTTGAAATACATGAGTTCCTTTGTTAAGCCGCCAAGTTAATGTGCAGGATAACAACATTATTAGATTGTACTTAGAAAATTGAGTAAAGATTTTGGAGACAAAAGGAGACCTAGATCTTTTGCCGATCCTATTTTCATAACTTCAAGGTGGGAAAATTTCTCTTCGGGTAAGCTCAAATTGCTTCCCTGCCAAATTATTTTGATACCCATATTCTCCGCAAAAATACAAGCATTACTGCTCAATAATTGGCCATTCAAGAAGGATTCAACTCCTCCCATAATTGTATTTTCTTGCTCACTACCCTCAACAATGAAGCACTCACTCAGTCAATGAGACAAAACAAGATAATCAGATACAGCCCTTCCTCTTTGCTCACACTATGTTCTCACTCAAAATGCACTTAGCTATGAAAGCGAGCCATAGTGGCACTCCATAGGGTCTAAAGAGAGTTATTCTGCCCCATATGGTTCCATTGTGGAAAAGATTGGTGTAGGAAGCGAGACCTTATGTTTTAGGCTTTTGAGAAGCCTAATTCATTTCCCAAACATGTATCGGCTTCTCCATTGCTGGTACTAAAGTCGGATAGAAAATCTATAGATTCAATTACTTCGCACGTATTCCATAACCTCAGAAGGGAACCGCCAGCTCGACATAGCTGGGCACAGATTTTGTCCTTTCGCAGTATGGCTGCAGCAGTTCACATGTGCCTGTAATATGTCGTAGAAATTAACCAGAACCATGCTCTCTGAAGCTTTGTCATTCGAAGCCATATGTCTGGATAAACCTTCAACCCATGACTAAAGCCAATTTTCTATCATAATGAACCTATGATCCACCAAGTTTCTGGGACGGGGACGACAGGGGACGAGGGGACATGTTTCCGGAACAGATTTTTTTGGAGGCCTTTTTTTAGGGGACGACTATTAATGTATTAAAAATAAAGGAAAATATAAAAAATATAGGAATTTTCAAATATTTATATGATAACATTGATAAATCATTCATCACACACAACAAAATTTCAAATATAGAACCTTAATACATAAAATTGGAGCTGAATTGAGATTTCACATAAGATTTATCATTTATCCTTAAAAATATAGCAAATTTCAAATATTCATATGATAAGTATAACATATTGATAAACTTAAACTTAAAGCATTCCTCATTGTTTTCTTGCATGAAAACTCCCCATTTGTGTAGGAAAAAAATGGTTTGTAACAAGAATATGATATACCAAGATAAAAGACCAAAAGGTCTGGCATTTTGTGGCGTATTTCTATGGAAAGAAAAGCACTACAATATATTTTCGTGTAGACATCCATAAAGTAAATGTTGATAGAACTGTTTGAATTGTGTGGTGGCATATAAATTTATTAAGGATGGATGATAAACAACATGCAGACTTCAAAATTCAAAATTGAAATCACACGATAAGAATTCTATCAATGTCATGTAATCTAAAGAGACTACAAGTATAAGCTCCATACTTTATAATAGAACTATTTTATTCATTTCTCTCACAACTTATAGATTATACCAATGGATGATAACTAAGACTAACCACACATGACTTCTTAAAGGTCTGCTATTGACCATTTGAACGATGCTAGCATTCAACTTTGATTGAAGATATCCAAAACAAAGGGGTGACATTTAATAGCATATAAAGTATTTCTCTCAATTATAATAGCGGAATATACCGACGCATTTCATCTTCAATCTCCTCAATTATCTAATCAATGCAGACCATTGATTTAAATATAAAAATTGTTTTGGTAACCAACTATTTTATGTTATTGTTAATCTCTTGTTGGCTTTGAGTAGTGTCTTATTGACTCTTTTGTTATGTTTAGTTGTAGTTGACAGTTGTGTTTTAACCAAAAACCATTGGATCTTTGATTCTTTTGTCATATAAATAAAATGATTTATTTCAGGGGAAGGGCACTGATGTGACAGTTCCTCCCTGTACCAAGTGATTGTATTGAAGTTTGAACACTACCTTATGTAATAAATTTGTTATTAAGAAATGAGCTTCTTTTTTTTTTTTGATGTTTGTTTTTAGGTTTAGGGCAATTAGAAATGAAAGTGGGGGTCCTTGTGGGCCCCCACATTGCTTTACTTTTAATTAAAAGTGTGTTTTAAAAAAAAAGTATTTTTTTAAGGTTGTTTGCTTAGGGAATGACAGGGGACACTCATTGTCAACTTGTAAACGTCCTGGAGACAAAAAAACAGGGGACGGCTGGAAGTCCCCGGTACGTTTAGGGGACTTCTAGCCGTCCCCTAAACGTACCGGGGACTTCCAGCCGTCCCCTGTTTTTTTTTGTCTCCAGGACGTTTACAAGTTGACAATGAGTGTAATGCCATGACATCTGCTAATTATGAAGTTTCCAGATTTGGACTTGGGAAGTCCACATTGCAAAGTGACAAGGTGATGGCCCCAGATTTGATTGATATCGTGCTAATTATTTGAGATTGTAAAGGTTATGGCCCTTGTCTATTATATAGGAAATATTTTGGCAAAGCTACAGAGGCGAGTACCGAGTATGATTAATGATGATCAGTTCATGGAATGTTTTGAAATGAGCATAGGATTGCAGATTACAATATAGTCAAAAGTGCTATTCAATCTGACAAAGAACTCAAAATTTCATTCAAGAACTAAACACGTTCAGTTGAGATATCACTTCATATGGTAGGTGTTGGAGGATGGGTAGCTGAAACTGGAGAAAATTCATATAAATAAGAACTTTGTAGATATTGTTAATGAAGTCGTTGGTAAAGGAGAAGTTGGAGATACACTCCACTTCTGTTGGTCTTCGAGTTTGAGACTTAAAGAGGAAGAAACAAGCCAAGAAAATGATCTAAGGATGGAGTTGTATCGTATAATGTAACACTTTATCTCTAAGTGGGAGATTGTTGAGTTATGGAGCCAAATTTCTTCACAAATAACATGTTTTACAAACTTACAGGTTTACACAGTATCTGACATTGGTTGACTGACCAACGTTGGTGGTCCCGACTGGACCCAATTGACATCGGTTGGGGTAATCGACATCAGTTACATGTGTGTGAAATTTTTTATTTAAGATGCGAGATTAGATCCAACATTTGATTAAAAGTTGATTTAAGGGATGTAATTACATAGATAAGTTGCCCTAATGTTTGTATATCCTTATAAGCTAGAAAACTAGGGTTAGAAGGGATGATTAGATATAATTAAGAGAATATTTTCTTGGAGAGAGAAAAGAGAAACTTGTGAAGGAAAAGTACTATACATCCAAAGAAGGCATGGAAGATTGTATATCTTCATTGTATTTCCTCTATAAAGAAAAGATTAATAGATTGGTTATTTTTTAGTGGATGTAGCCCACATTGGGCGAACCACGTTATATCTTGTGTATTTATCTTCTAGTATATTTTTGTGTTTTATTTTCTTGTATGCTTAACTCTGATTATAGATTTGTACAACAAGTGTGTGGTTAACCCCAATAAAATAGACTCTAGTCCCAAAAAACAACCAAAATGGTATGTGGTGGGGAGATATGATGTTTCAAGTTTATGGGAACTCATTGCCCCTTCCTCAGTCAAGAAATATTGAAAATCCCCTTAAAAATGCAAAAAAAATGATAAAATGCCCTATGAAGGCTTGTAAGGGGATCAAATTCAAAAGAGCTCGACGAGCTACTTAGCGAGCTCACACCCTGCAAAAAGGGCTGAGTTAAATTTTGGCTCGGGCAAGCCACCTCTCAAGTGAGTCGAGACCTGTAGACATAGCGGAGAGCCAAATTGGCTCTACAATGACACATGGTGAGCTCCTCATGGTCGGGATTGACAGATGAAGTGGCATGATGAGACCACGGGGTCCCCGAGGCTGGGATATTGGTGATGCATTTTGTAGTGAGTGGGGTGAAGGATGAGGCTCGAGCTCCCCGAGCTCGGCCAAGGAAAATGCATCGCGAGGGCGATGTCGTAAATGAGGGTCATCTCGATGCATTGATAATGACTCAGGATCGGGCAATGCATTCATGGAAGGCTCGGTCGAGTGAAGTAGAAACATCAGGGCTCGAAACAAAGTGGAGGCTGACTCAACGTGATGTAACTGTTAGGAATTATTATTAGTGCTCACATTATTATAAAAGTTAGTTTATAATTATGTTGAGTTAATATTACAATTATTATAATATATTGTTTTAACAATATATTATTATAGTGTTTTGTTGTACCCGTAAAGTTGTAAACGGGTAAATGGTTTGCTGACTTACCTATTTTATAGGAAGTCAGTTTTCCTAAGTATATGGCTATTTATTAGCCTCAGTATTATTTGTAATTGGTATGCTGAATAGAATATCATCTGTGTATATTGAATATCATTTGTAATTGTTTTGTAAAATGCTTGCAATCTGATCCAAATCAATATTTGGTATCAGAGCGACTCGATGCTCTGTTAAATCTGTGAAAGGGCAGCTTGCTATTTGCTATTGCCCTGTGTATGAATTGATTTGATATGATATGTGCATTTTGAATCCTAAACATACCTGTGTCTGATGCTGTGTAATCAAATCTCCAGCAGAAGATGTTTGGCCACGTTTAATCCTACAGCCGTCGGAAGGAAAGAAAGCATTATTTTTTTTTTTTCAAGTTTGGCGCATTCTGTATAAGATCAACAGATTTTTTTTACATTGGATCTTGGCATGTTTGAGTTGTTTTATATTGGCATGACCCTTGATCTCAGCTGCAGTCAATGCCAGAATAATTAACCAGAAGAGGAGACGTCAAACAGTTCTCTTGTGCATCATTGGATCGATGCTTTTGATCTCGCCTTTGAGTTATCTAGAAAAACACAATCTTGTACTCAGATTTGTGTGCCTGTATCAGTGGAGATTCGCACGCTTGGAAGAATCACATGCGCATTGTATTGACCGACCTGCGTATTGCGTCGCCATTTTGGTAACTGTGATCAGATTTATCGCTGTTTTGGGTGTTTTCATTTTTTGCCGTTTTTGGACATACCGAAAAAAAATCACAAGGCAAAGAAATATTTTTGCCATTTTTGGAAAGGGCCCGGAAAGAAGTTGGACTTAGAGCTTAAAAGTGTTATATCTTTCACCTCGTAACTCAGATTGAGGTGATGTTTTTTTTGAAAATGTATGTTTTTTTAAGATCTTTGCATTGATTATATGCTTTTTGCTGCTAGACCAATTTTTTATTTTTGGAAAATATTTCAAAAATTATATATATATGTATTTAAAAAAAATAAAAAATTTGTGTCACTTTTGTCTGGACGCACTTTCGCTTGTACGCGACGTCCATAGTGAGGGGGTGCATTATCAGTTGAAACTGACACCCAAGAGATTTTTAATATGAGCATCAAAGATAAATTTGCTAACTAAGTAGCAAACTGATGGAGGAAGGAGGCATCGGAGGCTGGAGGTTAGACAGCGACCTCTCGTCAGTCACCAACGACGGGGCCGCACAAAATGATTTGGTGGCACTGGTGTGCAGTGTGAGTATTTGATTTTCAGTGTGGTTTCCATTTTCTCAGAGTGCTTCTATTTGCAGTGTTCCTGTTTTGTGTGGTATTTGATGGATGTTGGAAAGAAAGTTGTGTTGGAGCACAGATGACTGTCAGTGATCCTTTGACTGACTTGGTCCTCTGACTGCCGTACTTCGTTGGAAGATGGTCAGCTAGTAGAATACGTTCACTAGCATTAGTGACCATGTGCAGCAAGACCTAACTAGCAAGATCCATTCAGGAGTATGTTCTTCGATGCAGTTTGCTTCTCAGTATCTATATGTGTGGAATTTCACATTGTGGGGGGGAATACATACCAATGTTCCATTCCCATTCTGTACCCAAAACGACTTAGTCAAGGAAAGCTTCCAGTGGCAGTGGCAGTTTTCTATGCTGTTCGAGATCGAGTGGCAGCGATCAAAGACAGAGACTACAATTAAGAACATTACGATTCTTATAGGAAGTAATGTGAAATCTTTTCAGTATATCTTCTAATTGTGCAGTTTTGTGATATGCATGTTGTGTTTCCTACATAATTCCCTGATGTATAAGCATAGTGGTGAACAGTAGCACCAGAGTAAGTCAGTTCATGGATCTTGAAAGGGTTTGTGGGAGGATCCAGAAAACCACATGAGGTCGACAGTTGATGAGGTACCTGTCACTTCAAGGTTTGTGGTAAGCCTGTTTAAAACCATGGAAGGAGCGAGCCTTTCTTTTGGATCAAGGTCATGAGTCACAGAGTTGGACATGCCACAGGGGTGAGCATACTGCAGAGGAGTGTGTGGATGTTTTTCTACCATGTTCGCACTAAGGGGGGGAATGTTAGGAATTATTATTAGTGCTCACATTATTATAAAAGTTAGTTTATAGTTATGTTGAGTTAATATTACAATTATTATAATATATTGTTTTAACAATATATTATTATAGTGTTTTGTTGTACCCGTAAAGTTGTAAACGGGTAAATGGTTTGTTGACTTACCTATTTTATAGGAAGTCAGTTTTCCTAAGTATATGGCTATTTATTAGCCTCAGTATTATTTGTAATTGGTATGCTGAATAGAATATCATCTGTGTATATTGAATATCATTTGTAATTGTTTTGTAAAATGCTTGCAATCTGATCCAAATCAATAGTAACAAGGTCGGGTCGACTCAGGATGAAAGAGATGAAGGAAGGCCCATAAATTTTGAGCTCAGTGTGTGTAGAGGCCTAGTCACAAGATTGGAGCTCGCTCAAGCTCAAGATTGAGTTACTGGTAGAATTCGAAAAGAAAGCTCGGTTAGCCGAGAATGTAGAGAAGATAACTTGGTGAAGTGACCAACCAAGGAGATTAAGCGGAACCTGAAGTCAAATGACTTTGGAATTAGGAAATGTGGGCATTCGAGGGTTGACGAGGAGGCATTTCAGAGATGTATGGGCCTACAATTTTGAAGTCGGTGAAGTGTAATATCTGAAAACATCATATCCCAAAGTCTAAATTGGAAATTCAATTTCAAGGCCCGTGGCGATACGACTTTGGATTTCAGGTGTGGCTCCTTTTGGATGTTTTTTCGGGGTCGAGGGAGGTGGATGTCCGAAGTGAGTAGTCAGGGAGTTCCAAAATGGGAGGACCCTGAAGTCCAAAAATTTCAGACTTTGGGGGTTTAAGTGTTCTGGGAATTTTTTGGGGTTAAGAGTGTAGAAAATCCTTAAATGGACGTTGCAAGATGTCCAAAGGGCTCGGGCAGGAAACCCCAAAAAATGCAAATTCCCATCAAAGTAATATAAAAAGTTTGTCAATTAACATTGGTCTTCGATCCGAATCATGTCAGGTAGTAGGTGAAGTGGAGACTTGGCACCATGTTGTGGGGAGTTGGTGTGTAAGCAAAGTTGTTGCATTGAATGTATAGCTCAGTGGGTAAAAAAATAGCTCAATGCATTAGAGGAGCCCGCAAAACCTTGACCAAACTTCAAACCCTCATAAATCTTGCATTTTTTAACCATTTTTTACAAAATTGTAGTTGATGGAAAGATATTTTTGAGTTCTACGACATGGAGGGGCATGAGAAGGGAAATTAATGAGGTTGGTGGAGAGAAAATCATGATGAGGCTACAAGAGTTAGGAGACTAGACCTAGGTGTAATCAAGGCTAATTTCTTCTTGTGCAAGGTAATGCCATTAATGGAGCAGAGATTTTGCAGATCTTCAAGCACTCATTGCAGGATCTATGATGATTTTAGAAATATTTTAGAGTAATTTCAGGTTTCTCTTCTCTCTCCCCTCTCTTCAAATCTTCCTCTATAAATTGTATGGAGGGGAACATTTCAAAAGGTTGGATGTTTTGCCTTTGCCCCTCCCTTCTTTCTTGTCCCTAAGAAAATTGTGGAGATTCAAGCCTCCCACTGAAAATTGTAAATGCAATTTTATGCCTTTTGGCCCCTTGTAATGCACTGTATCAAATTGTGAAGCAATAGAACAAATATGTGGATTATTCTAAACCTCTTTTGTGTTATTATATCTTATCTAATCTCTCATTACAACTCAAGTTATTTGTGCATGGTTTAATTATTATTACAGATATCAATGGATTATGTTTACTGGTAGATGGTTTTTAATAAGTGTATTTTGACATGTGGTGTTAAATTACCTTCTTCAAATTTGCTTGTTTCATCTCCATGCAAGTGTAAATATTCAACATTCCTTATTGGTGCATCACCTCCAATTAGATTAGGTTTACTTTTCTTGCAATCCCTCTTTCTTTGTCCCCTTGGAAAAAATTAGGGTAGGACTAAAATAGTTTCTCTGCAATTGGGCGTGTGGTGTCTTGATTTAGGAATATGAACCGACCTTTCTCCAGAGAGCTTTCTTCATCGCAAACTCCCACACTTTAGGAGAAACTGCATGTTGTGCAATCACACTGAATGCCTCATCTCATAGCTGGTCCATTCGAGGGTGTTGTGATTCCACACGAATAGTTTTGGCATGCCCGATGGGACATGAAGTCATTCCATAATCTTTGAGACATTTTCAAGAAAGCCAGGCTTGAAAAATTACAAATTTTTAATTTTGGACTTTTCACCACACAGGTAGAGTTCTGAAATCATTTTTCAAGGGTTTTTCATGATAAAAAAAATTCCAAGTTTAACCAGTAGATAGATCAGAGGCTAAAATTCAAAAGGGTATCCTTCGATTTTCAATTGTTTTTGAAATTTCATTGTTTTTTGAATTTCAGGTTTCAGGATTTCGAGGTTTTCGAAAGTCTAGCTTTTTATGGATTTAGGTGTTGGGCTTAGCACAAGGTTGTACATATAATATATCAGCTCTAAACATACATGCAATGAAAGTGGATATTCTACTAGAAGAATTATACAAAACAAGAGATATAAATCAACACCAAATTTAACATGGTTCACACCCCGTGTGGGCTACGTCCACCAAGAAACAAACCAATCTATTATCCAAAGTTTTGACAAGATATACAATTGAAGATTTACAATATTCCACACCTCTTATATGTATAGTAATTTTTTTCACTCAATATTTTGCTTCTTCTTCAAGAATTCTCTCTATTAGAATTATTCTCACAATAATCATCAAATTTTGCAAGTTCTTCTTAATTATTACTTCTTACTTCTAAACCCTAGCTTTCATGCTTATATAGGTGTATACAAACTTAGGGCACTTAGCTATGCAATTACAATCACTAGATCTGCTTTAGTACTAAAAATAGATCTAATTTCTGAGAGTTAAATAAAACACTCCCATACAGGTAACCAATACTGGTTAGCCCTAACTGATGTCGGTTCCTCCTTGCCTAACCGATATTGGTCATAGGTGACAGATAAAATGGTATAGATAGATTTGCAGATGAATATAATCAACTATATTCAATTCATACAGAATTATTACATAATGAATAAGCTGCAAATATATAGGGAGATAGTTTCCTATTAAGTAGGAAACAACTCAACCACAAATCTATATATATGTGAGTTGTTATAACTCCCAAACAACTCACGTATATAATATACTAACCTAATATTATGAGTTTGTTTATTACAACTCATAATATATTACATAATATTATTCATCCATATATATGAATAATGTGAGCACTATATATGATTTCCTAACATTCCCCCCCTTAGTGCGAACATGGGAGAAAAACAATTGCACTTCCTTCTGCAGCGTGCCGCCCGTGCGTGCTCATGATCTGGATGGTTTTACAGGACAGCCAACAACCTCAACATGGATGGTTTTATAGGAAAACCAACAACCTCAACAAGGGATGGTTTTAAAGGACAACCAACAACCTCAATATCATGATGCTGCTTTTCTTTTGTGCTTTCATCTGTCCACAATGCTTTTCCTTCAGGGAATTATGTAGGAAATATCACTCACTGATTACAAATATGAAAAGAGAAAATGGAACATTGAGACCATGTTCCCCCCCTCAATGTGAACATTTCACTTATTCAAGCCATAACAGGAACACTGAGAAAAAATTACGCTGCACACAACTGGAATCAACTGCAACTTTGAAAAGAAAGCAAAGTCACACACACTATCACCACAGCTTCATGCGGCCCCGTCGTTGGTGACTAACGAGAGGTCGCTGAATGACCTCCAGCCTCCTGTGCCTCCATCCTCCAGTTATACATACCACTTAGGTTAGAGAAATGTGCTCAGACTTCTTTTCCGAACTTCTCATTTTTTGTAAAAGATAGTCTTTGTATTCTTTAGTCGTCAACCTTTTTCTTTTTAGAGATCTAGGTGGTTCACATTCACTGTCACCTTCATATCCTTCTTCTAAATTTAGCATAGCTGAATTTTTCTTCATCTTGTATATTTTTTATGTCTCTCTCCATGGTAATTGGTTCCATGAGAATACATTGTTTTTCTTCTTTTCTTAACCATTGTGAGATAGGTGTCGGATACAACCGAAAAATGCACCCTTTTTTACAAAATTATTTACCTAGACAGACTGACAATAAATAACGGACACTTTATTTTTTGTTTAACTTTGAGTGGGAACTACCACTTTACCATTAACATAGACCAAAATACTAAAAACTTGAACGCGGATTAAGTTATAAAAACTTATAACCATGAGGACTATAAAATGAATAAAGACTAACAATACACCTTTGACTGCTTACTATAATAAAAACAATACTAAAAACAGTGTGCTTACTATGAATGTATTGACGTGGACAAAATTAAATTATGTCAGACCGTTATGTGTAGGAGATGTGTCGATGAGGTCGAAACACCATTGCAAGGCGATTTATCCGCTAGCGAGACCAATTTTTGATCTAATTTTGATGTCGAATGCTCAAGCAAGGTTGACACTCGTTGTTCAAATGAATTTTTTTTTTTCAATGCAGATTAAATACGGAGCAGAGGGGCTCATGGGTCAACATGCTCAGGACTGCAGTGGGGTCTTCTTGGAGGTACGACCGAATGCCAATAAAAATCAAGAGCCTCAAAATCTAATAAATTATGATACTCTACCAAGTTACTGATCTGCCAAATGGCGTGGAGACTGATATAGGGCGCAACTCGCATTAATTCTTGATTCCAAAAAGATGGAAGATCCAAAAAAAAGAAAACGTCCAATGAGCATAATTCTTTATAAAACCGCGGGCTTTTAAATCTCTAAGAACACGCAAATTCCAGTGCAAGCTGTAAAAAACATTAAATATCACGTCCCTATCATAGTGGAATCTGAACAAATATGTAATTCTTCATCTCTTCTTCTATATTTCTATAACCTGACACATCAAAAGGAGATAAGAGTTGATGGAATTGGGTCCTGCTCAACACTACTACTCAAATGCAGATCCAATGTAGAACGACCACTGAATTGGAAAGGAATAAATAATTGCAATTGTACGGTCTTCTGAGATGAATGGAAGACACAAAAATATCTAAACATGCACGTACAGGAGTCACAAAGAGATCAGGTGCTTCACAAAATCACTCTCATTAACCAGGGAAAACGTGAATAGCAAAAGATTTTCCCTATATAATATATCATGGATCCATAGTAGCTCTGATACCAAATAAAATGGTATAGACAGATTTGCAGATGAATATAATCAACTATATTCAATTCATATAGAATTATTACATAATGAACAAGCTGCAAATATATAGGGAGATAGTTTCCTATTAAGTAGGAAACAAATCAACCACAAATCTATATATATGTGAGTTGTTATAACTCCCAAACAACTCACGTATATAATATACTAACCTAATATTATGAGTTTGTTTATTACAACTCATAATATATTACATAATATTATTCATCCATATATATGAATAATGTGAGCACTATATATGATTTCCTAACAACAGATATCGGTCCCTCCATAACTGATGTCGGTTACTATATTTTCCAACAATCATATTGCATGGGTAATCTGAAGTAATTGAGCTCCACAACTCAACAATCTCCCACTTAGAGATTAATTACTGCACCATACATGTACAACATCATTCTTGGATCCTTCCTTAGCTTTGTTTCTTCCTCTTCAAGCCTCAAACTCGAAGACCAATATAAGTGGAGTGTAGATCCAACTTCTCCTTTGCTAATGGCTTCGTTAGCATATCCACAGGGTTCTCACTAGTATGAATCTTTTCCAGATTCAACTGCCCATCCTCCAATACCTGTTGTATGAAGTGATACCTCAATTGAATGTGTTTTGTTCTTGAAGGAAACACTGAGTTATTTTCCAAATGAATTGCACTCTAACTGTCACTGAACAATTTGCAATCATCTTGCTCCCATTCCCAACTCTTTCATGAACCTACTCATATATATCATCTCCTTGCTAGCCTATGTAGTTGCAATATACTCCGCCTCTATAGCAGACAAAGCCACAACCTTCTACAATCTTGAAATCCAGCTAATTGTTGTCCCACCCTATCGTGAAAATATATACATTAATGCTCTTTCTACTATCCATATTTCCAGCCATATCCGAATCAACATAGCCACATAATGAAATATCTGAACCTCCATAGTATAACCACATGCTAGAGTCCCCATTTCAACTACCCTAGTATCCTATTGGACGTTGTT
>JAHRHJ020003745.1:0-122367 GCA_019776745.2 Taxus chinensis
AATTAGATCCAAGCACCTACTTATTATTCACAAGCTTTTGCATCACCTTAATTATTCATTAGTTCTTAATTTTTCTAGTTTAATTACAACAACATATTATGATCTCATAAATTAGATCACACATTTTCATACTCACTTTTCACACACCTTCATTCACCTACTTGCACTAGTTCTAATAAATTATCAGCTATATCTTCATCAATATGATATTCATGCACAAAACATGTTTATATATTTAAAGAGACATCATTTCATACCTCTTACACTTAAAATTCCATGATAAATCTTCACCTACTTGGTCTTCAACTTATACAAGGAAGAGATTAGTTAACATCATACAAAACTGTGCCATTTTGCAATCATTAAATTTGAATAGGTGTTAGAGCAAGTACAACTTTAAATCAACTAAAAATTTCTTAAAACCTATGATGAGAAACCTTATAACCTCTTATGAATTCCCTGAACATTCTGAAACTTATGACAACATTCCATTATGACTCTATGCAACCTCTGATTTGTAACGGTCAAACTTGTTTGTATTCATCTTTGGCGAGGATTCTTTGTCTTGTAGAAAATTAGGACTCAATGACAAGTGTTTTGAGCATGCAAACACGTTACACAAACCTCCTTCTTTCTCTATAACTCCTTTACATGCTTCATATCTCACCATTTCATTATTCAAGACACCATTTGGACTCATATGCATAACTAGGTGCAAGTGCTTCACACATCAATCTTCAACTTGGGTGTATGAGAAGCCTTATAAACTCAAGTATTGTAATGCATTCAGGTGGAATTAATCTTCAGGATTCTATACCAACACCATGATCTTGGATATCAACAGGTCAAATCATGGAGCCTTCATTTCACTCTTCTTCTTCACAACTTTCCATACACATTCATGGAGGACCTAAAATCCAGTCATAGAAATGCTTCATCAACCTTCAATGCATGAGTCTTCAAACTTTTCAATGCTTGGATATGGTGGTATGGGATCTCTAGATCACCTTAAAATGACAAGGAGTGTCACTAGCTTCCTTCATTTTCAAAATATAGTAATGAAGCACTGATTTGGACAAGGTACTACTGATTTCAAGCATAACAAAATTAGTCTTCATAGAGTGAGTTGTTTCATGCATTCAAAATCATGTTCATAGCTCCAAATCCACATTTATGGAAGGTTTCTATGTATTTTTCATCTCACCAATCCATATTTTTACTTCATCTCAGGGCATAGATCAAAAATATGCTTCAAAGAGGGACAACTCAAGCTTGGTTCTCAAGCTCCAAAAACCAGTCTTGCTTCACCTTGCATATTACATACCAAAACTCACTTTCATGGAAAAATAGTTACATGGAAATTTCACTAAAGAACATATACTCCATGATTAACTATTCTTTTGCATGGGTTTGAGCTGAATAATTCATGTTTTCATATTCATTACACAGCCTTCTTGACTTTTCAACCTAATGAGATAGTTTTGGACCATAAGTACTAATACACAAAATCACTCCACCACAACAAGTTGTGAGATAAAACATGTTGCATTGGACTTATTTCACCTATTCATGCCCATTTTGGACCTCCACAACATGTATTCTCATCAGCTCTCTCTCAAATCACATGAGTGGTTTTGGCTTGTTTGGATTTTAGCAGGTAGGCTCACTTGATTGACATGGTTCACCTATGTTTTTGATAGAAATAATTATGGATATTTTCATGGATATCGGGGAATTTCCCACAAAATCTTCCACATCAATATTTTCATCTAAAACTCTTCCATGCATGATTTACTAAATTTTCTTCAAAAATGGGTAAAATTATACTTGAACAACTAACCTAGAGAACATTCCACCAATATAAAATGTACTAGGAGGAGTCCTTTACAATCCCAAAGTGATCACTTTAGCTTTCCATGAATTTTGAGGACAAAAACTTCATATTTTTCCTATCACTTTATTGAATGAGGGTTTGAGAGGTTTGGAGACTTCAACCTTACCTTTTTAAGGACAAGTCATAAATTCAAGCCATCATTTAAACTCATTCCAGTTGCTAAGGGATATAAACTCCATGCTCCAACATTGGTGATAATATTTGGACACCACTTCACCAAAGTTGACCCTGCTAGGAAAGAATTTTCCATAGATCCAAAAACATCACTAACTTGAAATATTCTTCAGATTTTCCAAAATTGGTCTACAATAGAATAACCTTGTTCACATGTCCCAAGGCTTTTTTTCTCATAAATAGGCATGTACCTTCTTGACCAACATCATTTGTACATACTAATATTACTTTTCCTCAAGGACAGTCATGAATAATACTTTGAATATACCTTTCCCAAATGATCATTGACTTGAAATTCCTTCCACACCTTCTCTACAATGTCTTAACACACTCCTCTTGCTTGGATTTCCCTTTTGGCATAGATTTTTTTCATACACCCATCCAAGCTTGCACTTAGGTCCTTGAACTAGGCCTAAATGAGCTTGTTTCAACCATGATTCATAATTCTTGTCCAATTTTTCACTATTGAATCCCTTTATCACCCTTGAAACAACTATTGAGACATGTAGACACCTTTAGAGTCCACACCAAGCACCTACATACACCTAGTGGCTTTGCTAAGACACCAACCATGCACCTAGACCTTGTGCACACACCTAACTTCTCAAGAAACCTCACCAAATCACTCCAAACATGCATTTGAGGACTGAAATAAGGAACTACCAATCAAAATTCATTCTCCTAAAGGGTTGACATCATCGTCACTCTTTATCATCAATGCATCATGTCATCAATGACAACACCAACAAGACAAGGTTCAACAATCTCCCCCTTTTTCATTGATGGAACAAAACACCAGAAACTTGATGGAAAAATGGTCATACCAACACCTTCCAAGATATCTTTTATTGTTTCTGAGAACCTTATCCCCTTTGACATCTATAAAGGTTCATTTAGAAATAAACATGCAAGCAATAATTAACGATGCATATACTTACCTCTACAAGCTCCCCCTTGGATTAAGCCTACTTTCTTGTAACTCATGGCATGAGATGATGTAATATTCTTCACAATCATCCTCAATGCTCCCCCTAAACATATTCTCTTCAAATTCAGACTTTTCACTCTTTGCACATGTCTTCCTTTGACCTTCTCAACCTATACCTTGAGCTAGTGAACTAGCTCCCCCTATTTTGACACTTATTGATCCTCCTTGGAGTAGATGTGGAACTTGACTTTCTCCCCCTTGATGGATTGAAACATTTAATGATTTGCTTGGGGTAGGGATTACCCCTAATTTTTCCTTAAATGCTCAAAGGACTTTTGGTAGAGGTTTGATCATGATATCTTCTACCTCCTCCTTGGTTGATACATGTTCAAGCTTGATCCTTTTCCCACTCACTTGTTCCCTCAAGAAATGATACTTGATTGGTATATGCTTTGTCTTAGAGTGCAATATAGGGTTCTTGGACACACTTATGGCACTTCTGTTATCACAATACAAAGTAATAGGACCATCATTTTCAACCTTGTAATCTTCTAGAGTTTGTTTCATCCACAACACTTGAGAACAACATAAGGGCAGTATGCTACATACTCAGCTTCACATGTGGATAGAGCTACAAGAGATTACTTTTTACTTAGCCAAGACAAAAGGTATTTACCTATAAGGAATGATACTCCACTTGTGCTCTTCCTATCATCAATGTTACCTTCCCATTATGCATATGTGAATGCTTTTATCTCAAACTCATTTCTTTTTGGATACCAAATTCCATATTCCATGGTCCCCATGAGATATCTGAATATTATCTTGACAACTTGAAGTTGATTTTCCCTAGGATACTTGAAATCTTTCTAACTATACCAACTTCTTGCATGATATCAGGCCTAGATGCAATTGAATACAATAGAATACCTATCATAAATAACTATAATGTATGTGGTCATTTAACTTTTGGTATTTGTCATCCTTATCTTATCTTGCATCCTATAACCATTAGTGTACTTAACTGGTTTAGAAATTCCTCCATTTGAAACCTTCTTGAGAATTTCCTTGATGTACTTGGTTTGTGATATGAAGATACCTTCTTTGGATTGAACTGATTTCAGTCCTAGGAAGAATGAAACTTTTCCAAGCATTGACATTTCAAACTCCTTCTTACATGACCTTTGCAAATCCATGGGTCATATGGTCTCACAATCTCCTCTAAATATTATATCATCAACATATACAACAAAAAGTAATAGGTGATATTATTCCTCTTTTATATAAATATTGGTGTCAGCTACTCCTTTCCTAAAGCCTTGATCAACCAATGTACTTATCCAATCTGTTGTACCAAGCCATAGGGGGTTGCTTAAGACCATATAATTCTTTCTTCAATCTATGAAACATAATCCATTTGTCCTTGTGAGTGAAAATCCATCAGGTTGTTCAATGTAGACTTCTTCATTTAGGTTCCCATTCAAGAATGTTGAACTTTACATCCATTTGGTATACCTTGAATCTTTGTATGATGCATATGCCAAGGAGAGTCTAATGGCCTTCATTATAGCCATAGGAGAAAATGTTTCATCAAAATACACTCCTTCAACCTCAACATATCCTTTACAAACATATTATTTCCTTATTCCTTGTGACTTCACCTTTTTCATTGACCTTGTTTCTAAATACCCACTTAGTTCCTAATGATGTTCTTATTCTTGGGCCTGGGTAAAAGTTCCCAAGTCTCATTTTTCTCTATTTGGTCCAATTCTTCATTCATTGCATCAATCCAATTTTTGTATTTGTTGGCTTTCACAAAAATCTTTTGGTTCAATCTTGGATAGGAGGGAAATGTTCTCTTCATCTTAAACACTATTCAATCTTCTTCTTTTTGTATGTCTGCTTCTTTGTTACCTATGATATTATTTTGAGGGTGATATCTCTTGACCTATCTTAAGAGAGTTTTTGTATTTGGTCTATCTTCATTTTTATTCATCCTCTTCTTCTTGATTAGCCATCTATAACTTTATCATCATACTAAACTTCTATGCTTTGAGGAAGTCTCCTTAGGCTAAGATTTGGTCTTGATTGGATGTGTCTCATCAACTATGAATATTTGTTTTCTATGATATTTTGTTGGATTTTATTATAACATTTATAATCTGAAATTACTAAATAATATCCCAAAAATATTCCTTCATTAGACCTTGATTCAAACTTTCTAAGTTTGTCTCCATCTCTTTTGATGAATAACTTACTTGTAAACACTCTTAGGTGCTTAACACTTGTAGGTATTCTTCTCCAAATCTCATAAGGAGTATTTTTTTGTTTATCTTGATTTGGTCTCTATTTAAGATGTCTATTGTGGACTTCTTCCCCTAATAACCATTTGAAAACTTTGACTCATTTGACATGGTTATGTCCATTTCTTGCATATTCCTATTCTTTCTCTCCACAACCCCATTTTCCTGAGGAGTTCTTGTTGCTAAGAATTGCCTTCTTATCCCATGAATTTCAAAAAATTCATAAAGTTCATTTGATCAAAATTCACCTCTTCTATCATAACTTAAGCTCTTGATATTTACATTTTTCTCATTCTCAACTAGAGTTTTGAATGTCTTGAACATTTCTAGTTCTTTTAATTTATCTTTGAGGAATGCAACCCAGCTCATTCTTGTGAAGTCATCAATAAAAAACATAAATTAGATATTTCCTTAAATAATTTCATTCCTTATAGGTCCAACAATATTAGTATGAATCATTTTTAGATGTCTTGTTGTAGATTACTCTTTGGATTTAAAGCTTCTTCTAGTTTTTGTTTTCATGTATACATGTTTTACAACGTGTATCAATAGGTTTATTGATTTTGGGCATGTTTCTCACACATCCCTTAGAGATAGTCTTAAAAATATTTTCAAAATTAAGGTGTCCTAATATCTTGTGGCAAATCAAACTATCATCCACCTTTCTTGTAAATCATTTCTCCTAGTTAATCTCTTTCAATACATACATGGTGTTCTTAGTCCTTTTCACCTTAACATTTACCTTTCCCATTTTTTTCTTCCTTATATCACATCCTTTATCATGAAACACCACATTGCATCCTTTCTTTCACATTATAATCAAACTTAGAATCTTATGTTTCAAACCTTCTACCTCCAAAACATTCTTAGTGATGGTATTTCCATTATCAAGACTTAATGATCCCTTTCCTATAATGCTAGTTGATGTGTTATCACCAAATCTTACTGTTCCTGATGCATTTTCTTCTAATGAGATAAACTTTACCTTGTTCCTTGTCATATGAATTGAGAATCCACTATCTATGTACCATTCTAAGTCTTCATTTTGAGTATGAAAGGTAGTTTGGGATATTAGAGTTTGTTCCTTCTTTCTTGTAGGATCTTTTTTAATTCTATATACACATTCTTGTCTTTGTTTTGGAACCCTCTGATGGAAATTTTTTGCTATGTGACCAGATTTTTGACAGTTATAACATATCATTTCAATGTTGATTCTCATGTGATATGAGTTAAGGTTCCTTCTATGATGTTATTCATGTCTCCTACATGTCAAATCTTTATTTCTAAATATATTGCAAGAGAAACAATAACCATAGAGATATTATGTTTACCTCATTGCATGATATTGTATCATTGGCTTGGTTCTAATCTTGTATCTCTTGTCACTAGTCTCCCCTTATTTATGTGGTTCTTGACTGATATTTTTATCCTTCTTCATGTTATTTAAAAAAATTTCTCATCCTTTTCTCATGAAGGATGACTTTTTCTTCATAATCCTTAATAATTGAATTCAATTTTTTATTCTTTCTTGTTTGGAGCTTCAATTTCTTAAGGGCAGTAATTATTTCAGCCTCAATATTTACTAGAGCATCCTCCTCCTCTAAATTTTCTTCTTCTATTTGATTTTCTCCTGTTGATCTGCTTCTAAAAGTTATTTCTATGGCCATGAATAGATTATCAGGTTGACTATCTTCGTCTTCACTTTCATTCTTGTTAGAGTAACTTCATTCAGATGAATTTGTTTCCTTCTTAGTATAGAATTTAATTTTTTTCTTGAAATACTATTTCTTTTCTTCATGTTTTTTGAATTTCTTATTTTTCTTATGGTAGCTCTTTCCTTCTTCATCATGATCATATTAATCTTTCTTATTATTGTTAGGATACTTAGATGAAATAAGATCCAATTTTCTATTGTTAAATCACTTCAAGCGTAGCTTTTCCTTGTATTTTCCTAATCCTCTTTTCAGAATCCTAAAAAACTTAGCCTCAATATTCTCATCATCCTCCTCCATGCCAGATTAATCTTTTATTTTATTTAATTTGGATTCCTTGTTAGATTTTAATGACTCCTAATTATTGAGTGGTTCTATTTATTTTGTTTGCATTTCATAGGAAGTTATAATTCCATGAAGTTCTTCCACTTGTAAGGTGGTCAAGAATTTTGCTTCTTCCACAGCTGAAACTTTAGATTCATAACTATGTGTTAAGGATTTTAAAACCTTTTGAACAACCATTGTTTCCTTCATCTTTTTCCCTAATCCTTTGATGAGATTGATCACGTTATTAAATATTTGTAATTAGGATGGAATACTTTCAGCTTCTTTCATTTTAAGTATTTCAAATTGACTCTGGCAAGTCTGTAACTTGTCTAGTTTAATCTTGTTATCTCCTGCATATACGGTCTTTAGTTTTCACCAAATTTTCTTAGATGTAATAAAATGCATAAATTTAAAAAATTATGCTTCTGACATTCCACTCAAGATTCCATTCATTACTTTTAATTTATACTCACTATCTCTCTTTCATGTTGCATTAGTTGGAGTTGTGGTTGGAATGGTGTAACCATCAACCACTGATTTCCATATGTAAAATCCTAGAGACATGAGATAGATCTTCATCCTTACACTCCAAAATGCATAATTGGATCCATTGAAGGGATATTCTTTGGAAGTAGAGAAACTAATTTTTTCTTTATTTTTTGCCATACTTGTGCTACTTGGATCTCCTTTCAACTATTAAAATAAACTGAAGAGGACCTATCTCTGATGCCAATAGTTGGAAAAAACAAGCACTGAGAGGGGAGGGCTGAATTATTTCTCCTTAAAATTTTAGAATATAAATCAATTTGATTCACTTTTCCATGAAGAAACATAAACATTCAACCATAATAAAAGAATAACTAAACACATCGGAAGATAAAATTTAATGTGGGAAACCATTGAAGGGAAAAAAACCCACTGACAAAAATGCAATAATGTGGAAACATTTTCTGATGAAGAATTACAGGGATTTCATTTTTTGAGAACCCACTCAATTTGAAGCATCCAATCCAAAAATCAGATCAAGCACCTCCTTGAAACTTTTTACAAGTTGCAACTTGCATAAAAGAACCCACTCCCAAATTCTCTAATCAACTACTTAGTTTTCACAATTTTTGATCACCTTAATTCTTCTATTTTCTACAACAACATATTAGTGATCTCTACATTAGCTAAAACATTTTTATAGTCACTGTTTACAAACGGTCATTCTCCTACTTTCACTAGTTCAAATACATGATGAAATATGTCCTAAAAAATAATTCCATATGCATGCAAAGATGTTTAAATATTTAAGAGATACATACTCTTGTACCTCTTACACTTAAAATTTCAAAACATCTTCACCTACTTGGTCTTCAACTCGTACAAGGAGGAGATATTTGACATCATAAAAAACCACCATTTTGCAATAATTACATTTTAATAAGTTATAGAGAAATTAAAATCCTTACATAACCTAAAAAAAATCTTACCATAGCTATGAGAAATTGTAAAACCATCTTATCCTCCTGAACATCTAAAACCTATGACACAATCCCATGTTGACCTCTAGAGATCTCATTTGTAATGGTGAAACTTGTTAATTTTAATCTTTAGAGGGGATTATTTGTCTTGTGGAAAATTAGCACTCAACTGCAAGAACGTTACAAAAACCTCCTTCTTACTCTATAACTCCTTGAGATACTTTATATCTCTCTATTTCATTATCAACAAACGATTTAGACTCATATGCACAACTAGGTGGAAGTGCTTCACATAGAAATATTAATATTTGGTGTATAAGAAGCCTTATAAACTCGATTATTGCAATCCATTCATGTGGAATGAATCTTAAAGAGGTATACACCAACACCATGAGATTGGAGATTAATAGGTCAAAGTATGGAGCCTTATTTCAACCCTTCATCACACCTTTTTATACATAGTCATGGAGGACCTAAAATCCATTCATAGAAATGGTTCAACAAATTCAATGCATGAGTATTCATAAATTTTCAATGCTTAGACATAGTGCTATGTGATTTCTAGATCACATTTAACTGTAAGGAGAAATCATTCTACCTTCATTTGGTTAAAGAGACATTGATTTGGACAAGGTACTAACTAGATTTCAAGCACATGAAAAAATTAATCTTCATAGAGTGAGTTATTTCATGCATTCAAACATCATGTTCATCAGACTGCAAAGTCACATTTATAGAAGGCTCTATGTCTTTTAAATCTCACCCAAGTCCATGTACCTTCTTCATCTTAGGGAATATAGATCAAAATATTCTTGAATATCAGAGACAACTCAAACTTAGGTTCTTAAGCTCTAAAAGTTATGCTTTAGCTTGCATCTAAGATGTCCAAAACTCACTTTCATAGCCATAAAGAGTTGCATATGAACATTTTAAAAAGGACCCTGTACTCCATATTCAACAATTATTCTGCATGGGTTATGTGGTGAAATTCATGTTTGCATGCCCATTTCACAGAGCTTCTTGATTGTCCTAAGAAGGAAGTTTTTGACCATTAGGACTATATACACAAAACCAACTTCGCCACTAACAAGTTGAGCTTAATAATGTTACGTTAATACTTATTTCAATTTTTCATGCTCATTTTTGACCTCCACGAAGCATGTATTTACATCAAGTCTCTCTCAACCCATATGACTTGTTTTTGGCTTGTTTGGCTATTAGTAATAGGTTGAATTGATTTACATGGTTTACCTAAATTTTACACAGAAATCACCTGGATATTTTCATGCACATCAAGGAAATCTTCCTTTACACATAATCTTCCACATCAATATTTCCATTTCAGAATCTATGCTCATGCACGTGGTTGTACTGTCAATTTCCTTCAAAACATAGTTGTTTCAATGTACTTGTACAATTGTACCTGAAAGTGTGAAACCAATGCAAAAATGTGCTAGGAAGGAGTTCTTCACAGGCCGTGGGTGTTTACATTTGGAACTTTCCTAGGTGAAGTTTTATGATCACAAATGGTTCATATTTTGTTTCCTATCGCTTCACAGTGCTAGGGTTTTGAGAGGGTTTAAAACACCTTACCTTGTTAAGGATTATTCATAAAGCTTAAGCCATCATTTAAACTCATTCAACATTCCAAGTGATGTAGACTCCATGCTCCAACACTAGTGAGAATTTAGGGCACAATTCACAAGTTCAATGTATCTTTGAGAACTCCTAACTCGAACCTTTTGCTAAGAGTGAGCATTTTGAGATCTTGGTAGAGTAAAAAAACATCACAATTTGAAAACATTTCTTCACATTTTCTTTAAAATTGGTGTGCATCACTAGAGAAACATCATTCGCATGTTCCAAGGCTTGTTTTATAACAAATAGGCCTATATATTATTGACCAAGATCATTTGTACATTCTAATATTTCTTATCCTCAACAAAATCATGAAGAATGCATTTAATCTTCCTTTCCAAATAGATCATGTATTTAAAATGACTCCCACACCCTCTCTAGCATGTCTTTGTTAGCATCTTGAGTTCTAGGTGTTTTTCCATTATTGTAAATTCTCATTACTGACAAAGAGGATGATGTAAAATTGTAATAGCATGTTTATTAGGGTGATGACATGAATTATGAGGTGGTTGCATGATGGCATGTGGTCATTTAGTGAGATTGGTTTAGTCTAGGAGGCCTAGTCAAGTGACCTAGATAGCCTAGGTGATGGAGAATTGTGATTTTAGTTGTATGGTGGCTTAAGAAGAATTGTAGGAGAATGAAGATAATGTTTGAGTATTTTTTAGGCACTCACATGAGTATCAAGCTGAAATTCCATGTTAAATACCTAGTGTCAGGTGCCCATCTAGTCCTAGTCTAGGTGTTTTAGAGGCATGATAATGAACTGTAGAGACATGAAAGTTCATGGAAGCACGAAAATATGTCTTAAATGTTTTTCTAGGTATGTTGTGGAATTATTGAGAGGTTTCATGATGAGTTATACTGTTGGTTAAGTTGACTTTATCCTAAACCATGAAAAAACTGCAAGGGCTAGTCATGCAAATGAGATGGTTTGTTAATATGAAGACCTATTTGGCATATGCTAGTAATTGGGGATATTCCATATGGGTGTATTAGATGAAAGATAAAAATATTTTAGTCATTTTGAAGAATATTTTGAAATTTTTGATGTTTTTTTGTGAAATAGGGTCAATAAGATGGTGATTTCCAGCTCGAATTACACCTTATGATGCTCATCATGAATTTTGATCTTTTCATGGGAGATTTTGGATTTCATATATTACTTTTCATTGATTTAATAAGGTTTCACGTGAACGATTGTTAAGAAGATAAGTTTCTTTGAAAGCTTATTAGAATACTAGCCAAAAATGAATTGGAGAAAAAGAGGTATACTAAGCATGTATTGATAATGTTTTCTAAATTTATGATTAAAGGTTGTATAGGACTCCTCCAGGTTTATTAGAGTATATCACTATATGTGGGTCCCATACAAAACTTATTGTTTTTGAATATGTTCAGTTTGTGGAGAAGATTTCCCAAAAAGGTGAGAAATAAATTGACATTGGTTTTATCCCTATATTTGTACTAGATTTACATGATAGTTTCAGATTTTGATTTATATTCTAAATGTAAAAGTTCTCCCTATTTGTGAAGACTAATTTTTGGGAAGTTTATAATAACTTGTAGTAAAATTATAATTACACTAGCTATATGTGAAGTGAAGAATCTATTAAATTTGTGTTGTGATCCTAGTTCGAAGATATTTTAATGATATATCAAACTTTTGTTTTTGATACCTGAGGAAGAAGTTATGACTTGATCTTTGAAGGTCAAATATGAAGGATGCATAGGTCAATAGGGTCTTAAGAATATTCGTGAGGTAAGGTGATGTTTATGATTTTCTCATTCTTATTGAAGGTTTCTGAGTGCTTAGAAAACATGTATAATTGTGTAAAATTCTTTGGTTAATCTCAGAATTGAGGTTTGAGGTGATGAAGCAAGTTAAGATGAAGCTCATTTCTTGAGTCCTAAAAGGATAAAGAAGTAGTTTTAGATATGGAATTGTTGAAGTCCTTCGAATTAGATTTGGAAGGAAATGGAAGTTGTTATGGAAATAAGATTCATAGGAATTTCCAATGGTTTAAGGATTGTGTCTTAGTGAGTTTTTTTTTATAAGTCATCCAACTCAGTTTGTGGAGAAGACAGTTGTTTGGTTTTATAGGACAAGATTTCTCAGGCCTAAAGATTAAATAGATGATGCAAGATTTATATTGGATGTTGAGTGATATTAGTTGGATATTGAATAGGGATTAGGTTTGTGCCTAGTTAATGAATTTATAGTTCTTTTAAGTTAAAGAAATTGTGTAAACCATTTTTGTTTGTAAAATTTATTCCTAGAAAGTTCAATTTGGAGAAGAGGAAAATTTGATGTGGTTTCAACATATGGATGTTTCATGAGCCATAAAATGAATGCATGTTCTCTAAACATTACTAGTATTACAATGTGTGGTTACATCCATAGTTGAGGTGTTATGGTGTGTGCTTGAGGTCCAAAGGTGAAGACAGGATCCTGGAAACAACTTTCTACTGAAGGAGATGAGCCTTCTTGAGTTAATTATGATAAATTTTATTTGTGAAAGACAATTAATGACCATGGAGGGTTTTGATATATCATATTGTTTATGGTGAATTGAAGATCTTTTATAATTATGGTTATTCTGTTTGTGGCTTTAGCTCATCTAGGTGATGGGATTTTGAGCTTGTTTTGTTCTAGTTTGGAATATTTGGGCATGACCAACCTACATTGGACAAATATTAATATTTTATGATTATGATGGGATTTTTTATGTTGTAATTTTTCAAATAAATTATAGAGACTGAATGTCTTTATGTTTGAAAGATGATAAGTGTATAAAGTGCTTATTGAATTCAAATTTTCACTATTTGAGATTGAGGGAAAAAGTATAACCTAAGTGTTAGTGTGTAATAGGTATTAAGGCATAAATTCATATCCGAGGAAGTGTGTGACAGGTTGAGAAATGTTATATATTATTTGTGCAGTGGTTTAAGGGAAATTTTGTCCATGAAATTAGAATAAAGAGTGAGATAGGTGAATGAGGGTTTGAAGGAATTTGGAGATGAATATTGTGATCACCATTAAATGAGTTGTTAGAGAATAACTTCATTGATATTTCTATCAAAATATTGTGTAATGAGTCATATTCATGCAAGTATCTTATTGTGAGTAATATCAACAATGGTTTATATGTTGGTGCTACTTGTGGGGTTGGTGCCTCCATAAATAAATACCTTGTGATGTCTAATATTAAATTGATTCTTTGTTGTGTGAAGTATCAAAAAAAATAAATTAAGTGGGTTTTACTCCCATAAACGATTTCCCACTTACATAGTGTTTTCTTTGTGTACTCCTCGTTTATGATATGTTGTATGGTTGTTGCTTATTATAAACACATTATTGCATGGATGAATGCTAATTGTCTATGAAAGCTAATTTGAAACTGTATAAGATTTTTGAAGGAATGATTCATCCCCATTCCTTTCCTTCAAAAAATTTTTATTCATGAGTCCTTTTAAAGAAGTTTGTTTACTTGAAAGGAGATCCTTGAAGCATAAAAATGGTGAGTCAACAAAGTGGGTCTTCTACCAGAAAGGAACCATTTCTTGATATAGTGAACTATGACTTTTAGAGTTCAAGGATGAGGAATTAAATCATGTCCCTAGCATTTGATATTTGGAAATCTATGGAGGATGGTTATACTGCTCCTGGTACTCCAACTAGTAATGCAAAAAAGAATTTGTGTATTGATAATTCAAAGGACATGAAATCTATTATGTGTGGTCTATGTGAATTTTATCTTAGGAAGGTGATGCATTGCTAATCAACTAAGATTATACGGGAGAAAATTCAAGTCCTGTATGTGGGTGACTCTAAGGTAATAATTTCTTAGCAGTAGACTTTCCAAAATCAGTTTGAAGGACTAAAAAATAAGTGATGATGAGCCTATTGCTGCATATTCGCTTAAGGTTTAAAAAATTGTCCAAAAAATGAAATGGTTAGAAGAAGATGTGAAGGAATAAATTGTAGTCGGAAATATTTTGAGATACATGTTATCTTTTTTCCCTCTCGAGAAAAAAGAAAAAAATGGCATGTAGGGGCCTAGACATCAAACAAGGCACCTAAGGAAAATTTGGGTTTGTAGAAAGTTTCCAAGATTTCAAGATAAATTTTAGTGACTCTAGGAGTTTTGAGATCATAAGAGGAAATTTTTCCTCTTTTTAGTATTTAAAAGACTCATATTTCCTTAAGAAAGAGGAAAAAGGTCTGGTGGGCCCACAACCAACATCAAAATAGGAAAAAATGGGGAAAATGGAAAAAATTCACCCCTGTGTGTTCTCACAGTACTTCTTGGTCCATTAATGCAAAAATTTGAGAAAAAAATCCCTAAGAGACTCCAAAATTTGTAAAATTACCAAAATGTGATTAGAAGCTCAAAGAGTCATAGTGACTTACCAAACTACTCAGTGAGCTAAGCTCATAGTCTGTTGGGAAACAATGCATTGGAGCTCATCGATTAGTTTTATGAGTTACTCAGTGAGTTGAGTTACTAGAGAGGAAAGGCATTTGTTAAAGGGCCGACATATCTCGATGATGAAAATGATGGGGCTCAGTCGTTGTGAGGTAGCCCGCACCATTCAGGAGACTATATCGGCAAAATCTAACTCAACTAGGGGTAGCAGGGAAGAAATTGATGGCTTATTGGCTCATGCAAGGATCGTGGAGGGGAATAGAATCAACAGAAAATTCAGTTGGGCATCGAATCGACTCGGCTAGAGCCTTGCAAGGGGAATTCATTACATTAGAGTTAATGGTAGGGAAGCTCAGTTAAGGAAAAGCTACATTGAGAGGGCTCAAGAAAAACTCCAGGCATCAAAGGTACACATGAAACTTAAAGGATTCAGTGAGTTCATGGAGGAAGATAACATGCTTATCTATAAATGAAGACAAGATCATCCTCGAACAAGAAGTTGACATGTAGAGTAGGTCACATTCGATAGATCAAGGAAAAACTTGTCCATAGCACGGAGTTACACTAAAATAATGGTGGAATCTGAATGAAGGGCTCAGAGTGAGCCATGACGGTGATGAGGTGTGCAAGGTGGAAGGCCAAGAAACTCATCTCATAGTTTAGGGCGAGTTTGTGGAGGATCACACATAGGACAGGGTGTTGGAATAGCTTGATGCAAGAGATTAAGGAAGAACCTAACAAAACAAAATGGCCAAGCTTCCCGAGATTTGTCGATCGAATGCTTTGATGGGCGATGCACGGAGGACCAAAATTGGTAGCATTCAGTGGAGAAAAAAAATTTGGTGGAGTGAGTGAATGGAAACTCAAGTGAGCTGAGCCAAGTGATGATTGGAGGAGATGCGGGAAAGTTATCAAAAATGTCTTCTGAGGCATTTTGGAGCCTGAACTCTTTGAAATTTAGGTTTTTATAACATCATAGATCATAGGGAGAAAATGACTCGGGGAGTGTAAAAATTCCCAAAGCCTAAACTGTGAAAATAAAAGTTGAGGACTTCTGGGTTTAAGAAAAACATAGCTCACTCAGCGAGTGAACAGTGGCTCGAACTCCGAAATGGATAAGTCTGAAATTCCAAATAGGTGAGGTGGGTGGTTGTTTTTGATTTCACACAATTGGGAGTTTGGAATTTTAAGCGGGATGGGTGGATGACTAGTGACATGGGCTCAGGGGGTAAAACCCAGGAAGTCCAAACTAGATACAATGTCTGAAGTAGATGCAAGGGAGAATGTCTGAAGTGGACTTGAAAAAGATAGTAAACATGGTAGGTGTGCTCAACCTTCAAGTTAGCTAGTGAAAGGCTAACACGTGGACTTCAGATAGCTTCCTAGGTGAATAGGGTGAGTCTTTGAGTGGGAAACAAACATTTGAAGGGGTTTTCGGGGGTTAGCGATGAGGTTTCCATATTCAGCAGAGAATGGTAAAGCTCAAGGTACTCAGCTTTGGAGGCCCAACGTTTAGTGGAGAAAGAATGGGGGAGCTCACAAGAACCTAAAAAAACTATGAAACTCACCCATCTCACCAAGTGTCTTGTTGAGGTTCTCGGTGAGATAGCGTGCCCCACAATGTATACACAATCCATAATATATATAAAAAATCCTTTTTTTAAATGGCCACATCTTGAGCTAAGTGTTTCAGTTTTCTATAAAAAAGCTAGTCAATTGAAAGGTAGAGAAATTAATTACAACATGGCATTACTAAAATTAGTTTTTTGGATGTTTTGGATTTTTGAAATGGAGAATAGTGAACAGTAGAGGGTAGTGAAGGAATTATTGATGGGGTATGGACACCAAATTTTTCAACATAGTGTCCAAGTAACATGAGCATGGGTAGTAACAAAGGATGATCCAAGAAGATATAAGAGTCCATTTATTGTAGAATTCAAATTTCTCCCTTCTCTCTAAAATTTCTTCTATAAATTGTAAAGAGGATATCATTTCAAGGGGTTAGACACTTTTCCTATGCCCCCCTCTTTATTTTATGTAAGAGACCTGTGGAGTTCCAAAACACCCTATTTGAATATTATAATGTAAAAAATCGTACCTTTGGCCTACATTATAATGAATTGTATCTACTTCTATAACAATAAAATCAGACATGTGGTTATATGTTACCTTCTTTGTGTTTTATTACATATTTCCTGTTCTTTTCATTTCATGTAAGGTTGTTGTGCATTCCTATATTTTCATTGCAAGGTTTTCGTTGTGTCGTGTTTATTGTGCACATTGACTAAAATTATTTATTAGTGCATCACCTCCATTTAAAATAAATTTACTTTTCATGCAACCATTCTATTCATGTCTCCTTGGAAAACATTAGGGTAGGATTAGATTAGTTTTCTCTCTCCATTTTGGGTGCATGTGGTGGTGATATTTAGAAATATGAATACAAACTTCTCTAGAGAGCTATCTCAGTTGTAAAATACCACACTTTGGGATAGATTCATGTTTGACAAGTCACACTAACTTCCAAGTTAATCAATTGCAAGCATTCAGGGGTGTTTTGGTTTTTCTAGAACAATACCTAACACCTAATTTTTATTGCAAATTATTTGGTACTAAAAATGTCAAGGATTCGACTCTTTTGAAGAAGGATGAGTCACATGCGACTTTGATTTCCTATGAGACAATAATTATTGATTTGAAATAAGCTAAGAAAGATATTACCTTAAAATCTTAAATTAAGACCAAGGGAAAGAAAACTAACGAGGTTGATCTTGATGCTAAATTATAAGATGAACTTGAAGAAATCTTTGCAAATTTTTCTAGAATATTGAAGCTTGGCTCTGGTAAATACATATTAAATCTTCCCTATAAATGTTTCAAATGTGGTAAAGTAAGACATTTTGATATCAATTGTCATCATAAGCACAAGAAGGAATATCATGATGAACATGAGTATGATGGAGATCCTGACAAGAAGTATCACAAGTATAGTAAAGGAAATAAAATCTTTAAGAAGTGTGATGAGTAGAAGAATATTTTTTATACAAAAGAAGAGGATTTCTTGTCTATTATTATTAGTTTTGTTTCCAATTCTGATTCTAAATCTAATAATGAATATTTATGATATGAGGTGTTTTTCATGACTAAATATGCCATGAGATCTACTAGTGGTGGTTCTTCATTATTAGGTGATTTCATATCAGGTTCTTGCAGAGATTCTGAGGAATAAGAATATGATGTTAAAGATGATATTATGTATTTTCAAGATGAGTTAAGGAATGATGGAAAAAAGAAAAGTTGACATCTCAACTCAAAGGATTTGAAGATAATATATATGATATAGAAGAAACTCATTGGTATAAAATAAGAAAACTTAATGAATCAATCAAGACACTAAAAGATAAGGTATAGTTCCTAGTTAAAATTTTGGAAGACAGAGAGAGATTGTCAAAAAAACATTTAAGAGGACATAGATTTCCTAAGGGAAAAATTTTTATACGTTGGTAAGAATACTATGTCCATTCATAAATTTGAGAAAAGTACAAAGGATCTTGATGATCTTATTGGAAAATAGAGAATAACAGGTGAGAGAGTTGGTTTGGGGTTTAGTGATGACCAAAAGGGAAAAAAATGAAGAAAGATGATACTTTTCCAAGAAATAATGATAAAGAATCAAGCCTCAAGGAAGGAAAGAACGATAACTTGACCAAATAAAATGTGAAGAAAATCCCATTAGATATCCTAATGCTTTAGTGTATGAAAGATGTTTGAATGGTTATTGTTTTAGTTGCAATGGATTTTCTCATAGGGATATGTAGTGTAGAAGGTTTGCTACAAATGTTTATTCTTGGAGAGATAGCAGGAATAAGAAAACAAAGGATGTAGTGTGCTATAATTTCCATGAGAGAGGTTATGTTGCTAGACATTTTTTATATGATTAACTTAGTCAAGTTGAAGGCTATAATGGAAAGATTTTTTCCTTTTTTAGTTGCAATGAATTTGGTCATGTTTCTAGAGAATGTAACAATGGTTACTCAAGGAAATATCAGATATCTCAAGGTTCTAAAGTGCAAGAAAGAGGATTTCAGGGGTCTAGATTGTATTCTAATAGTCAAATCAAAATATGGGAACCTAGAGGGAGCTTCAATGTTCCAACAAGAGATGATATGGATGTAAGATGAATCAAAGTACTGATCAGAAACATAATGGAAAAGGTAAGGTACATAAATATAAGAGTTTTTGTGACCTCTTTAGGTCATTCTTTTATATCTATTATGGTGATATATGTCTCTACTAGCCTACTTAGAGGTATAATATATCATATGAAGCATCTAAGGAAAGGGGAATTGACTAGGTTGATGTATGTTTCCTCAAAACTATCAAGGTATGTTGTTATAGCTTAAAAGCATGTCTTGTGATCTTTCTTGGTTGTTTAAGTTGTGAAAAATGATATGGTAATTTTAATAGGTCTCTAATTTTGTACAATTATGTCCTCAATTCTATTATTTTCATATCATGAAGTGTTTTTGGTTTGTTAAGTTCATCTTGAGTAAGGGTCTAGTTTTAGTTTTAAAGGAAGTATGTCATGCTATGGAGTCAAACTGTAGAGTTAATACTTTATATGATTCAATGATCAAAGTCTGTGGTGGGCCTAAAGGTCTATTTTGTCATGAGAAGTCTGTTCTGAGTCGAAACACAATATTTTTTTATTTATTCAAGCAATAACACCTACATAAAGTTTGTATAAGAGTATATTTAGTGTGTGAATATTTTAAATGGTCTCAAAACGTTTATGAAAGTGAAAAAAGTATCTTAAAGCATGCATATTCATGAAGGATTCTATACAGTCATCAAGATTTGTGTGTTGTCTCTGAACCTCTTAATCTTAAGGTCTTGTTAAACCCTAAAGAGGTTTTTCGTCACGATATGTCAAAAATGTTTCAAGGTAAATCAAGTGTAATAGGTTGTGTTTAATCCATGGTGGGTTTCCAAGGTGAACGAGTGTTTTTTTCAGAGTATGGGGTCTTATTGGTTCATCAAAAGTCAATGGTACCTCAGTTTTAGTGACTTCCAGGCCATGTCTAATAATTCAACAGAAAATTATGTCTTGTTTTTCATTGGTCTAAACATTATCTTGTTACGTCAAAGAATATATCATGTTATCTAGATGATCACTCTGTCAAAAAAAAAAAATGAGTTGATATCTTGGTATAGGAATGTTATGTATGTATTGATTCAATTGATCTAGTATAAGGTTTTCACAAGGATTATTTTTTGAGAAGATCATAAACATTTTATTGGAAACAATAAGGAGTGAACTGTTATTATAAGGTGGTATTTTACTTCTTCGAACAAGTATGAAGAGTATCAAAAATTTTCAGAAAATATGGAAGGTCTATATAGACTTCTAGGAACTAATAGATCCATGAAAGATCTAGTGATTAGTTCTCTTGGTCAAGGATTACTGAATCATATCGAAAGGTCATCATAATTTAAATAAATGTTTGTTTGGAAATTCATGAACTAGAGTACTACAAGGTCGCAAGATAATTATACAAGTTGAAATGAGGGATAATTAGTGTACTGTCATATTTCTTAAATTTATTCAAGAGATATAGCTATAGGAAGTGTTAATAAATACATCAAGAGGATGTCAAGAGTTCAAGGTTTTAATCAAAGCATGAAAAAAATTCTCGAAGGTCTGCAAAGATTTGTTAAGTGAGTTGACACATCATAAAATTTACTTTCGGTCATAGGAATGGAGTCAAGCTATAGATTGTAAATAGGTTTGTTGATGTAAGGTTAAGGATAAAGTTTCTAAATATATATGGAATAGATAATCATAAGAATATATGCACATTAAGGTTCATCTAAAAGATTGGTAAAGACACACTTTTTTATGAACATTAAAGTCCAACTAAAAGATTGTTAATGATACACTTGTATATGCACATTAAATAATATATGGAATATATGGAACAAATATCCATAAGAATGATTAGGTCTATTTGAAATATTGGTATAGATACACTTGTGTATGCACATTAAGTTCCAACTAGGCCACTCATATTTGAAGGATAAGTACTCAAATTTGGAATGGTGATATAGTCTGAGCAAGGTTAAGAATATTGTTATAGTATAATAGGTCTATGTGAAAGGGAATAAAATCATTGTATTATTACAAGGGTGTGTCCATAAGGCTCTTATGATGTTCTAATGATAAGATATACATTATGTCTCAAGTAGGAGTTTCAAGTGTGAAATTTTTCGAGATAAATGGAAAAATTCTTAAGGTCTATTATAACCACGATATGATGAGTTCCAAATTGAAATCAGCATAAGTTGGGGCCTAAAGAATTTTTATATGGAATACCTTACACATTAATAGTTTCCCTTGGATGGCATAGATCTTCTAGGTATTTAAAAAATGATAAATGATATAGAAAAACAATAAATATAGATATTTTCCATTTCTAGCTAGCAATGTGCAATAAACCCTCAAAGTAAGGTTTAGAGAATACAACTTGAATTTCTTGATAAAAACATTTAAAATGCATGAAATTTTGTATAGATTTCTATCCTAATGTTGTCTATAGGATTGTAAAGGAATTGTTATCTTGATTTTTCCCCAGGAAAAATTGATCAAACACGACTTTGCACAAAAGAAAATTGGAAGGGGCGGTTTAGACCAGCGAGCTTGCAATTGATCCCAAATTTAAGGGGACAGGTGGGCTCTACAATGGAGAAGCAATTGATCCCAAATTTGAGGGAAAGGTGGGCTCTACAATGGAGGAGCAAGGTCGGCAGATGGGGGAAAAAAATGTTAAAGGAGATTGGAGATCGACAGGAGAATATTGAAGTTCAAAGGGGCTCAAAGTTTCAGACTTCACATATGAGTTGAATCAGAGCCAAGTACTAGGGTTATCCAGAAGCCTCCACGTAGTCAGAACCCAATGAGTCAGTGTTCACTCTAGGCCCTAAATCATCTAAGTATAGAGTAAAGCCGTGAAAGGTGCCACGTGCTTCAACGACGCAACTCCAAAGGTCAAGCCAAAAATGTGGTCTCCGAATGTGCGCCAGCCTTCCACATGTCCAAGGTCTAGAAAGGTTCTCATCGACAGTTGAAAATTCATGGACCCTGGGAAGGTGCCACGTGCCTCAATGACACAACTTCAGGGGAAGGACCCAAGTAGAAGTCTCTAAATAAGCGCAGGCTGGCCAATTGTTCAGAGTCAAAAGGGGGGAAGAGCCGATTGTTTAATCAACTAAGTATAGGAGGGTCGGCGGAAGCCTCCACGTGCCTCATCGGTGAAACTTCATATGTGAGACTCAAGGTGGAGACTCAAACTAGCACTAGCTCTCCACATAGTCAGGGTCTTAACAGAAGTCAAATGGCAGTGGGCCCAGTATCGGCTAAGTATAAAAGGACTGGTGGAAGCCTCCATGTGTTTCAATGGCACACCTTCAAGGGTCAAATCCAAAACGGTCCCCAAATGAGCGCAGGAATATTCCATGTGTCCTAGGCCTGAAAAGACTTCAGTCAAAAGGGGAAAAACTTAGGTCTGTTGAAAAGTCTAAATAGGGCAGAGCCAACGGAAGGTGCCATGTGCCTCAACGATGCAAATTCAAAAGGCAGTGGCCCAAAGGGTAGTCCCAAACTAGTGCCAGCCCTCCACATGTCCAAGGTCTGAAAAAAGGGACACTAGCCATTGAAAATTCCAAGCTTGGGACAGGCCTGCGGAGGCCCCCATGTGTCACGTCCGCACAACTTCAAAAGAAAAATCTGGAGGTAGTCTCCCAATACATGTGAGCCTCTCACGTGTCTAGGGTCAGACATATGGCCTTGCCAAACAAAAGGGACTTAGCCAAAACATAAATAAATAGAGAAAATCCATGGAAGGAGCCATGTGTCTCTTCAGAGCAACTTCAAAGGAAAAATCCAAATGTGGTCCCCAAACATGCGAAGCCTCTACATGTGGCCATGTTTCAGGTCAAAGCGGGAAGATTGGGACTTGGGGAATTTTGGCATACTTTTGCACAAAAGTGGGCAACGGGCCCGGGAAGAGTTTCTTTTTCAAAGTGGAAAAATGTGGTCCAGTGGGCCCAGAGATGATTTTTCAGGAAATGTAAAGTTGCGGGGCAGCAGTTTTTTTTGCATTTTATGCAACTTTCATAAAAGTGTAGTTTGCATGTATGGGCCAGCGAGCCCGAGGAGGTTTGTTTGCCAAATGGAAAATGAGAAGGTTTGCGGGCTTTAAGGGGTACTTTTGTATTTTTTCTGGAAAAAGTGAATTTTGGGATTGTGGGGCTGCTAAAGTGGGAGTTTTGTTGCTTTTTATAATTTTGTGTTTTTCTGTAAAAGGTGCAAAGTGAATTTCGGGCCTGTGGATTTGCAAAACTAGTTTTTTGCCATTTTTGTATGGATTTGATTCAAATATTCAAATGGGCATATCTTTCGATCCAGTGCTCAAAATTCAACAAATTTGGTACTGTTGGAAAGATCTCGACCTCCTCTATGCCATGGAAGCATAAAATATTATTTTTAGTAGGATTTGATGGGTGAAAATTAGGAAAACATATTTCATGCCATTAATGAAGGATCCAATTGCTTCAACTACCCAGATCTAATCTAGATTTTCCATCTTTCCTTCTCCAACATGCCAAACAGACATGGGGAACCAGAATTTATAGATTGTAGGTGGATTTGTAGGGCATTGATGGTTAGTGGTTGATATTTAAGAGCATAATTGAGTTTTCTTCTTTCTCTCTGGTTTTCATCATCTATATATTGTAAACACTTCTCATTTGAGAGGAGAGACATTTTGGGTGTGGGGAAACTCTATAAAATTTATTTCCTGACTCCATTTTGAGTTGTAAGCCTTCTCCTACATGCCTAGAAAAAGTGTATTTTTTCCTCTTAGCAAAAATGTAATGGTTTGTACACCTTCTAGAGAAATAAACTCATGATTTTGTGGTGTTCTTCAACCCTTTCTCATGTTTTATTATTTCTTTGCCTCTCCCTTTCAGATCTATTTTTTGTGCATGTATTTCACGTTTGCAAGTGTGGGATGTCATGTTTCATGGAGTTTTGATGGTGGATTAGGATCTGGGTCTGTGTCACTTCTGTCTAACCTCCCTCATCTCCTTTTTCCCTGTTTCATCCTCCCTCAACAGAGTATCTCACCTCTTTCCTTTTCTAGTGTATCACCACTTTAGTGTAGGCTCTCTTTTCTTCTCTCTCTCTCTCCTTGTCTCCTTGGAATGGTTAGATTAGGATAGATTAGTTTTCCTGTACTGGAGTAGCTTGTGGCAGGTAGTTTAGGAACAAGAACCAACTTTCTCTGGAGGTCCATCTCAAGTCCGCAAGTCCCACAACTTGAGAGATGGTCCCATGTTGTACAATCACACCAAATGCCCCACTCAGATCTGAGGCCATTCAGGGGTGCTATGATTTTGCATCAATAGTTTTGGCATGCCCGATGGGATAGGTCTAAGCACCTTACCACTTCATTTTTGGCACTTAAGGTTGGATGTGTTCCTGTTAAGATTCAACCTTTTGAGGCACATGCAAAGCACATCTGGTGACTCCATCTGGTCAACAACCCATCTCTAAAGTTACAGACCTTCTCCCATCCATTTCCACCCACTTTTTCTTTCCATATCTTTCATTTTCTTCCACTCATGAAGTTGTGCAATCATGACTTCTTTCCCACCATGGAATTCTCATTTGCAGCAATAGAACTATTTCCCTCCATCCCCACAGTTTCAAAATCCTCCTCCAAATCAGTTTTATAAGCCCCATTATCCCGAAAATGCATACAACCCACTTTTTTCTAACCAAAATGTTTATGAAGAACAAGTTTATGCAGATGATGGTGGAAACTCCTTGACCGAATCTGATTTTGAGAGGCAGGTGCAAAAGATGGAGATGGGCATGATGCAGCTCAGAGTCAAGTGCTCTATAATAGTAGCTGAAGTTGGCTAAAAGGCCCCTTGTCTATGGGTCGGCCCTATACCAGGATGGTTTAGCGCCCAACAAAAGATGCACTTCATCACTGATATGTTTCCCCAGATTACAGAATGGGTAGAGAAAATGGAGGATAAAAAGTCTAGTACATGGAAACCATGTCAATGGGGCAACCCTGCACTACCATCTTACAGTCCTCCCACTCCACCACTCCAACTTACAACATCTCAGCCCACTGCGTGTGTTCCTAACTTCTTACGCGCTAACCCCCACTGAGAATTCCATCCCTTCTCCATCCCCTAGCCTTCCATCTCACCTCAATTCTTCTTCCCTTTTCCCATTTCCAAATTCAAGTCCCCTCTGCCTAGTTGTACCATAAATGAATATCCCCCTACCAACACCCTTCCCCAGCCAACATCATCATGTTAGATGACTGCAAGATAGTTGAAGAATGGCGTGAATCATGCGACTCTGACTGGGAAGAGGAAATCATATGGGTTCTTGTTCTAGAGAAAAATCAGTTAGCTCTAAAGGGCATAGTTTTGGAGGAGACTGAGTTACTTGTAGAGGAAAACCATGCACAACAACTTCATGCACCCCAACTTATAGAAGGAGAACCATACAATTCCAGAGGCTCTAAGTGTGGAGCAGGCCATAGAAGAACCTTCAGTTCTTCCTCCCACTTTATCCCCTTCAAGCTCTAATGTCGAAGAAGAGTTTGAGCTTTCAAACTTCATGTTTGAAGATGAGGGAAACCATGGTGAGAAAATTACAGATCCAAAGGACACCATGGAGGAGGTAGAGTGCATGCAGCAGGACAACAAGGAGGTAGATTGTCTTTCAGACTTGGAGGATTTTCTTGATGGAGAGGATCCTGAGGATATCACATCATTTTCTCCTCCATCATCTGCCTTCCAAGCATATGAGTCCACTGCCATGGAAGGAGAGCATTCAAGGAAAATAGCCCGCACCTCATAGCGGCCCTCTGGAACCAAGATGGGAGGATCTTAATATTCCATGTTATTCTCAGGAGGAGGAGGGAAAAGAGCACATGAGGACCCCATCTCTCCCACACCATCCATCCATGAGGGTCAACAAGAAGACTCCATTCTTGGAGTTGAAATTCAAAGCAATGGGCACATTCAAAGGACTAGACCATGCCCAATCAGGTACTTGGCTTCATTGGAGCCAAGGGAGAAGCCAAAACCAGTCATGCCCACTTCAGGGCATGAGGATGAGTATCAAAGCACCAAGGGTCACCATCAACACCTCCAGGAGTCCAATGCAAATCAACTTGAGGAGGTATTTTCCATTAGTGTTCATACCTTGATGATTTAGGTGGAAGATCGACCTCTTGTCAGTTTCTCACTAATTATATCTACCATATTTAGTGCCAAATCATATACGTGGCCACATTTTTTTAGAAAGGGAAGCTATTTCTCCTGCCTGTGGTAGGATTTGTTTAGCTTTTCTTTGATAGGGTTAGTGTAGGAGTAGGAGTAGATTTTCTTTCAGTAAAACAAGTGCTTTTACACACTCTGCATGTCTCATTTGAGGCATGTATGATTTTACCTTTGTACATAAGTTTTGTTTGTATTGTTCTGGAGGTATAATGCGCCATGCCCTTTAGTCTTCATAGTAGAGAGACCCATAGTTACCTGTAACAGTTACTAATTTCAAATGAAATAAATATAGAGTAACTAAAAGCGGGTTTCGAGGGAGTCTAGTTCTAGAGTAGGTGAAAGCACCAAGTCAACACAATTTTCTACTCTCATAACCTCATCTCCATGTTTTTCTTGAAAAAATTGAGAGTGCGGACAGTGGGGTAGGCTTAGGGTCACCAAGCGCAGGTAGTCGGGCTCACGGTTTTAGGGACAAGATCAGTAATAGGCTATCATTCATGACTCCATGCCCAATGGATGCTTCAAGGCCACTGGTCACTTCATCTAGCAAGCAGATGTCCCCTTGATTCGCCAAACTGTTATCCCAATTTTTCCCCTTAGGCAAAATTAATCAAACACGACCCCACATAGAAGAAAATTGAAGGTCTGTTCAGTTATGCGAGTCCGCAATTTCACAATCAACAATTGAGGGTTAGGCAGGGCTCTACAATGGAGGAGTAGGTTCAGCAGAGGATCAAACAATGTCAAAGGAGGCCAGAGGCTCACAGGATGAAAATAGGGAAAGGCTCGAAGTTTTCAGACTTAGCCACATACGAGTCAACTTGGGGCCTGAAGCAACAAACAGAAGCCTGCCACGGAAGGCAACCACATGTCAGTGTTCAACATGTGCAATTCCAAATTAGGGCACATTGAAAAATGGAGACCCCATGGAAAAGTGCCACGTGTCTCAACAAAAAACTTCCAAAGGTAAGCCCAAGAAGGCAGTCTAAAAAGCACCATCCCTCCATGTCGGTCAGGGTTAGTAAAGGGTCCCAAATCGGTAAGTAAAAGGAAGACCCTTGGAACCACGTGTCATAGCAACTTCGGGTAGAATTTTAAAAGGGGTAGTCTTCAAATGAGCACAAGCCCACCAGGTTAGAGGCTTAAACTAGATGCCGTTGCTCTCCAGCGGAAGCCTCCAGTGTCCTCAACAGAATTTCAGAAGTTAAAAGGACAGTTTGTAAAATGGCTTCCATAGTCCAAGGTAGGCCCAAATTGGTTAAGTATAAAAGGACTGGCGGAAGCCTCCATGTGTCTCAACGGTGCACCTTCAAGGGTCAAAGCCAAAGGCGGTCCCCCAAACGAGTGCGGAAGCTTCCACGTGTCCTAGGCCCAAAAAAGAAGTCAAAAGGGGTTTTAGAACTGGCCATTGAAAAGTGTAAATAGGGTAGAGCCAGCGGAAGGTGCCACATGCCTCAGTGCACAAATTCAAAAGGCACGTGGCCCAAAGGCCAATCCCAAACAAGCGCAGCCTTCTCCACGTGTCCCAGGTCCAAAAAAAGGGACACCACCGTTGAAAAGTCCAAGCTCGGGACAGGCCTGCGGAGGCCTCTATGTGTCTCGTTTGCAACTTCAAAAGACAAAATCTAGAGGCAGTCTCCCAATATGCGCTAAGCCTCCACGTGTTCAGGGTCAGACATATGGCCCCACCAAACAAAAGGGACTTAGCCAAAACACAAAGAAATAGAGAAAAGCCATGGAAGGAGCCACGTGTCTCTTTGGTGCAACTTCAAAAGAAAAATCCAAAAGTGGTCCCCAAATGTGCCCAGCTCTACACGTGGCCTTGTTTCAGGTCAAAGTGGGAAGGCAGGAGCATTTTTGGAAGGATTTTTTTCACAAAAAGCGGGCCAAAATAGGGAAGACTTTTTGCCAAATGGAAAATGTTGGCCGGCGAGGCCCAGAGATGAATTTTGGAAAATGTAAAATTGCGGGGCCGCAGGAGTTTTTTTTGCATTTTTTGAAACTTTCATAAAAGTGTAGTTTGCAAGTGTGGGCCCGAGCCTGAGGAGGTTTGTTCACCAAATGAAAAATGAGAAGGTTGCGGGCTTTGCAGGAGGTACTTTTGGGAAAAAGTGAATTTCGCCTAAAGGCTTAGCCTGGGGTTGCGGGGAGTTTTGCACTTTTGTAATTTTTGTGCAAAAGGTGCAAAGTGAATTTCGGGCCCGCGGATCCATTTTGCAAAACTGGTTTTTCACCATTTTTGTACGGATTCGATTCAAATATTCAAATGGGCATATCTTTTGATCCAGTGCTTGAAATTCAACAAATTTGGTACCATTGGAAAGATCTCGACCTCCTCTATGCCATGGAAGCATAAAATATTATTTTCAGTAGGATTTGATGGGTAAAAATTATGAAAATGTATTTCATACCATTAATGAAGGATCTGATTGCTTCAACTACCCAGATCTGATCTAGATTTTCCATCTTTCCTTCTCCAACATGCCAAACAGACATGTGGAACTAGAATTGATAGATTGTAGGTGTATTTGTAGGGCATTTGATGGTTGGTGGTTGAGATTTATGAGATAGAATCTGAGTTTTTCTTCTTTCTCTCTGGTTTTCATTGTCTATATATTGTAAACACTTCTCATTTGAGAGGAGAGACATTCTGGGTGTGGGGAAACTCTATAAAATTTGTTTCGTAACTCCATTTTGAGTTGTAAGCCTTCTCCTATGCCTATTAAGTGTATTTTTTCCTCTTAGCAAAAATGTAATGGTCTGTGCACCTTCTAGAGCAATAAACTCATGATTTTGTGGTGTTCTTCAACCCTTTCTCATGTTTTATTGTTTATCTATGCCTCTCCCTTTAAGATATATTTTCTATGCATGTATTTCACGTTTGTAGGTGTGGGATGTTGTGTTTCATGGAGTTTTGATGGTGAATTATGATTTGGGTCCGTGTTACTTCTATTTGACCTCCCTCATCTCCTTTTTCCCTATTTCATCCTCCTTAGTAGAGTATCTCACCTCTTTCCTTTTCTAGTGTATTCCTGCTTTAGTGTAGGCTCTCTATTTTTCTTCACTCTATCTCTCTCCCTTGTCTCCTTGGAATGGTTAGATTAGGATAGATTAGTTTTTCCTGCACTAGAGTAGCTTGTGGCAAGTAGTTTAGGAACAAGAACCAACTTTCTCCAGAGGTCCATCTCAAGTCTGCAAGTCCAACAACTTGAGAGATGGTCCAATCTTGAAGTTATAGTTTAGTATGGAAGAATACTTTAGAGACACTATAAGGACTGTAGTAAGTGTAAGAAGACATTAAGATTGAGTTGACATTGAAAATCATATGAAGGGATAATATATGTTGCATAAAGGGTAATGTAAAAAAATGATTTGGGTGTGATCTAAGCCATTGGAGCCATAAAGTTAGAAAACATATTAACTCAAGGAAGGATGACGTTTTTCAAATAGAGTATGATGTTCTATAGGTGTAAATTAATTTTTCACAATCATGTTTGTCTTTCTAGAAGTTGTATGTCATGATTAAGTAACCTCATGTAGATTCAAGAACAAGTATGTTGGATGATCAGACTTTATCAATTATTTATTCATGATAAATCTACAAGGGAAAGTCCAAGATTGCATTCTTAAGTTTAAATAAAGTACAAGGTAGTTGTATGGATTTCTTATGATCAAGACAATATATGGATTGTGAGAAATGATCCTTAAAGATAGAGGGATATTTCCTTTATCATCAAGTAGGTTTTTTATGTTTTTATAAGGCATGTGTGGTAAAATTAGTCATGTTAAGAAATCCTAATCAATTCACATGCTCAAGGATGTTGAGATACCATAGAAATGAGGTTGATTGCACTAAAACAAAGATTTAGGGAATAGGAAATAGGATGGACTCACCCTCATGAAAATAAATCAAGGTAATGAACTCAATTTTTGTAGTTTCTAGTGGAAAGAGAAGTCATAGGTCCAAGGGGGATTTAGTAGTATTTGTTTCATGAAGTATGTGTGATTCTAGATCTTGTGAAATTTTATTTAAATATCACTGAAGATTCAATTTAGGGATCTTGGTTCAAAATATTGTGTGTGAATATGATATGCAAGGAACAATCTTAGTTTGTTTAAAAACATTTAAGATAGGGAAAAAAATGGTAATTTTTATGTTCTTGGATTCAAATCATAATTTTTGGTATGTATGGGTGTTGTGTATGCTCTTTTCTAGGGGTAGTTAAATTGTTTCAAACTGTACAAGGTGGTGAAATAAGGTCAAGATGAATAAAATGAGGTCAATTTTGTTCTTAAAATGAGGACTTTAGTTGATGTTTCAAACAAAGAAGTGATCATATAAATATGAGAAAGATGAATAGTATGTAGGTACGCGTATGATTTTTCATTAATGTAAGAATGGGGAAAAGATTAGGTAGTTTTTCATCAATGAAAAAGGGGGACATTATTGGCATGTTGAATTCTACATGTTCTCATTGATGTAAAATTTCATTAATGAAAAAGATGATGATGGAGAAGGGTCATAGCATGCTAGGAATGTTGATGACAGGGAGTATCAGGTTGTTTCATGATGGCATAAGATGTTTCAATTAGATTAGCTTGGTCTAGCAAGCCTAGTCAAGTGACCTAGGTAGCCTAGGTGATGGAAGATGGTTGTTTTAGTTTCTTGGTGGCTTGAGAAACATGGACATAATATTTGAGGAGTGTTTAACTACACACATGATTTTTATGGTAAAGGTACATGTTAAATACCTAGTTTTAGGTGCACATCTAGACCCATTCTAGGTGATTGGAGGCATGGCGATGATTTGTACATTCGTGAGATTTTATGGAACAATATAGGGATGTTATACATGTTGTTACAGGCATGATAGGGCCTTTTAGAGAGGTTTCATGATGATTTATAATGTTTTCTATGTCGCTCCTAGCGTAAACTATGTAAAACCCTAAGGGATATTCATGTAAATCATATGGGTTGAGAATATGGAGACCTATCCTAGCTATCATGATGATTGGATATAGTGAAAATATGTTTCATAGAGGTGTGAGAAAACTTTGGAGTCATTCTGAAGAATATTTTGCAAGTTATGATTATTATTTTTAAACAGAGTCAATGTAATAACCTCATTTTTCTCTTTAATTCTAGGGAAGTTTGTTAATAAATGGTTCCCTTACTCTATTTTTATAAATTCACATAATTTATAACCAACATCCATATAGATAAATCCATCCTAGAATAGTTAACCATGTACAGTTGTATGAGTCATTTTAACTCTGATCCCTCATATATAATTCTTTACGAGTCATTATACCCAGTATACCAATGGTTTTAATTTTTCAATTATTTATAATCAAGTGTTTATATTATAAGTGTCTACCTGGGTGTCTGCCATGGAATCCCATCTGACATCCTACAACTTAGATCTAGGTGAAATCATGACAGTGCAACCAACACCTTTGCACTAATTTGATCAAAGTTTCAGAGACATGTTTTCCATGATCAGTCCCATGATGGCACATTCGTCTAAGTGGAACTTGTCCTTTCACCAATTACTTAATTTTTTTATCTATATTAGGATAAAACAATAGTGTTATAAACAATTACAAGTCTTTTACAAGGTACAAATCTAGATTAACCTATAGGAAGACGTGCCACTATGACAACTTAAAATTCCTATGGGAAAGTGAGTGTCTCCATAATGATTTTCATCATTACTAGACCACTTCCCTTCCTGTAGCCATCCTAAGTTGGCATCGAGGTACATATCCATGAGGTACAATCCACCTTTATAACTCTAACAAAGCATTGTTCTTAAATGCATTACAACTGTCACAATCTGAGGGTCTTGATGAGGCACTTCAATATAGCTACTAAGCAGCAGTATCCAATTAATGACCACCATCATTAAATGGATACGACTACGTAGTGGCCATAATGAGTTGGACCAGCTGAGGGTCCTAAATTGGGAACGTCGTAACTTATTGTTTCCAAGTAATTAATTAAATCACTATAGGTTCCCTAGACCTCTCGATTATTTCACCATGAATGAATCGTACCTAAGGTCATATCTCATACTATCCCAATAGCACGAATGTAGATCCTTGTTTTACTTTACACTACATTCTACCTATCAATTTCAGATTTAAATTTAGCTCCCTGACTTAGATCTATTTTCCCAATCTTTACTGTTACACAAATAATGAATCTTTTCCAAACTGTGCAAATGATTGTCTCTTTATCAAGTGAGTAAACATTAATCAATGTTTTAATTCACCCATGTGCATATTCATGCAAATCTTACATACTATTCATTAGTTATGATACATTGTATCACTTTCATTATCCATATTAATCAACATAGATTCTATCTTATTGAATTATGTTGTCCAGGTGTACTCTTACACCCTTATGTCAATCAGTAGTTATCATACATTCACTTATATCTACCTCCTCGTAGATGTCTTAGATGAGTGATACACTAATATTCCTAATTGAATTCTATAATGTTTTTAATCAAAACATCCTTATAGACCATTTAAAGAACATAATGTCATTAATTCTTAGTGGTTGTATAGTTAACCAATCAACTATACTAGAATACAATATAAGATCTTACTGAAATTTAATAAGTAATTCTTCACAAGTTGTATGCACCAATTTTATTAATCTCTTTATTCAACAATAGTTTATTCAACAACATATTATATTTATACATATATATATATATATATATATATACCATTCTTATATGTATTTATATGGTATACCCTAATAGGATATAATTACTATTTTAGTTACTTGCAAAAATAGTCACATATATATCATCAATACAACAAGCTTATGTTGAGCCAAGTACTCAATACATTCATATTTGTATTAAAATGATATAACCTTGCATCTTAAATACAAACCATATATGAAATAGGTTTAATAAACATCCTTTTCACACCCAAGCAATTTATGTCACAATGAATATAAACAACCTCTTATTCATTTCTTGAAGTCAGATACAACAGATTTGTCCTAAGACATAATAAGTCTTACAATTTCCCTTTTTGGAACTGATTCAAGTGACTAGGCTAACTTGCCCTTTCATTAATCAAACAATACAAGAGTACTTAATTTGATGATAAATACAACAAGAAACATAATTCAACTTTCTCCAATCAAGTAGAATAAATGCAATCTTTACAACTTCATCCTTCTTTCATCTTTCGAGTAGACCATCTGCAAAATTGTTAGCAACTGTCAGTTCATACGAACTAGCATGACAAGATCTATACCTCCTATAATAACTTACACCATCTAATATTTGCATATAAGAAATGCTGCATTAAGTTAGAGACACTTTATTTATCAAAGAGAGAATAATTCATAATTATAACAATTCCAGAGATCACTTTACATTTCACTGATGTATACTTCACTAAAGTATAACATCCTAAATGTAAACATTCATGTATACTTGTATTATCATTACTTTACTAACTTCATAATATAAAGTTATCATTCACTATATACTTGAGTATACTTGTAACAACATTACTTTGATAACTTCATAATACCAAGTTACTGTTAAACTAAGCAATCCCATATTTCTTTCTTAAAGATCTATCAGTCCATATATCAATCAATAGCCACCCAGTTATTATAAAGTAATGCAAGTCAACCATTCCTAACTGAATAGATAGTTATTAGTAGGGATTTATACTACAGTATTATAAGTTATACCTGTATCTTAATCACATCCCTTTCATTTCGGCACAAAAAATTATACACTCATTTTCCCATTACTTATATCACTATTTATACTAACAGTGAACAATCTCAATATCATAAAGTTTAGTTTAGTTATAGTTATACTCAATATTTTGATACATCTATATGCATAAGCCCTTAACTTTATTATGGTTTACTTGAACCAACCAAGAATATCCAAGCTCAAATTTCCCATGCACAAGACCATCATAATCACAATAGGGTTATTACCAGATCACTACTAACACCTAAATATAGGTTCTTGGTTTGTTAGAACCCAGGTAATTGTGTTTACCTAAAATTTATGAAGGGAGAAGTGACAAGGTCACTGCCATACTTGAACCTTTATAATGCATACAGGCAAATCCTCACAACCCTTCAAAATTGGCCTTCCATAATCAAAACTGGTATATTATTATCAACTTAAAAAGAGTGAAGAGTAATCTGTCAAGGAGAGAAACTTATAGCCATTACGGCAAATCATGGAAACCATTAATCCACAAAGTGGAAGATTAAGCCCACAAAATCGATATGATTTTGTTTAAACATGTAAGAACAACCCAATTTCATTAATATTAGAAAATAACATAATGGTATAATGACCCCAATTGAATCACAAGGTCATGGCTATGCCCAGGTTGGGTAAGATTATCATATTTGAATCTTACATATTTCAACAAAAGATCACTTTTATTTTACTTTTGACATACCAATCCCATCTGGTTATGATATCTCCAGGATTCACATGCATGTACATAGCTGACTGCTATATTGAATGTAACTTCTTAAATGAAAAACTCATATTCACATAACTTAACCAATAAGATCATTCAATCAATCACTATTACCGAATTGATTATGAGTGTAGGATCATATAAATTTTATAACTCAATCTGTATATATGATACTGATACACTACATACTTTCTTATATCATATACAAGACTTCAAAAAATCTTATCCAATTCAAATAGATACTAGTATCGATTATTACCAATTGTTACAATCTGCACAAGTCAATTGTTCTTGTCTCCCCTTCATATAGTTGCTAGTATAAATAATTCTAACCAATTTGTACAAGTGTTTATACATATCATAACTTGTATCACCCAGGAATCCAATAATTTTGAGTAATTATTTAGCATAACAATTATGCAAATCTTCTAACATCCCGCAGTTCTTTTATTTTACAGATAGTAGTATTGTATAATTCACTATATTACAAATTATACAAGTCATCAGACCTTGATCCACTTTGTTAGATAATATTATTGTATATTACTAAGACAAAATATTTTATACAAGAATCTTAATCACTTGTCCATCATTCTAGGATATCAATTTATATACATACTTTACATTGAAAATGACATCACTGTTTATATTAATAGTGAACACCCATAATAACAAAAGACTATTTCATACTTATAGATGAAATTTGCTTCCAGAAGCAACAACATACCATTCATAATTTCCATTATGGTTCTTTGACCATCCAAGGAGCTCTGGGCATGATTTACCCATGCATAAGGTTAGATTAAATAATAGAATATCATTGATAACTCCTAGGTAGAGGACCAAGTTCTACAAAAATCAGGTTGAAAAATTATTTTAACATTCCCAAAGACAAAGTGACAACACAGAAAATGTTTTAAGTCATAAAATGGAAATTTAAGCATATAGATCATATCGATTTCATTCCCACATTGCCACATTTCTGGCACAATTCCAAATTGAAAGGATAACACTTAACTCATAAAACATCTGGAAAGTGTAAATCCTAAAAAATGGGCTGTCTTGTGCTAGTGTATTGTAGAAAAATCGAGTTATCTTGGTACCAGACGGTCTGCAGGTATGCTTCAGGATAGCTGGGACCCAGAAAGAGATCAAATGGCCGCAGGTAGTGTCAAATTGGAAAAATCATGATATTTTTGCCCAAGACGTGGTCTGTGGGAATGCTCAAGACCCGTATGGCCATGAAATGGCAACTTAGGTGGTGTAAAGGGTGAGGATAAATCAGATGTTTTTTATTCCCACGTGGTCCGCGGGACGTTGGGATGGCCAGAACCCAAACTGCCCGAGATAGCCGATCACAAAGGGATGCGAGTGGATTGGAAGTCAATTTCCCTCATAACCAGGTCAAAAATAGTATAGGTGGGCTCTGAAATGCCGAAAAGGCTAGTTGCAAAGGAGATGCAGCAAGTTCCCTGAAAATTCAACTCGTCCTAATGCCCGGGTCAACTAAGGGACAGACAGAACATCAAAACTCAAAATTGCCGTGCGAAGAGTGAATCAGTTAAAGTGGAGGTGTTCATCCCAAGTCGTACAAGGGACATCCACGGAGACCAAGACTTGATTTTAGCCGAAATAGCCACATATAAAGGAAAACTCAATGTTTGGTAACCCTCCCAAACTTCAAACAACCATAACTTTTGATCCCAAAGATCCGATTTTCATGAAATTTTGACTTTCTGGAATGACCACGATGTCATCCTATACACCACATAAAATATGGATTTATTAATTTTGAAAAGGTTTTATATATATGTGAAAATATAAGTAAAAATATTCCATCTCTAGTAAAGTAAATGCTTAGTCCCGTTAAATGATAGAAATGCTTGGCAAACCCAAAATGGCAGTCCTGCACCCACAGTGAGCAGGCCATAACTTTTGCATTTCTTCAATGAAAATGTACAAAATTGGTACCATTGGATTCGTGGCTCAAATCCCAATGCAAAGAAATAAAGAAATCCAAAATTTGATGAAGGGATCAATGGTGATTTTGTAGAAAATATTACCCTGGTTTAGAACAATGGTTTTATTTGGTAGTTGGGATGCATTCAATGGAGCATGGGCTGAAATTTTTATACTGCAGTGAGTTAGGGGACAATATGGGGGGCCTTTTGCAAGAAAAAAAACAACATTTCACTCCATTTAATACATTTTTCAAGGTGTTGAAGGATATATTTTGGGATTTTCATTTTACCTCTCTCTCTTTCTTTTTTTCTCTAGGTGCCATGGAGTCTGAGAAATCACCCGTTAAAGAGATACAACATGTTTGGGCATCAGGGCTCTTAAACGACTACACTCGAACGAGGTAGCCCGAAAGCATGGGGAGCATAGGGAACCAAAAAAAATCCTCCACTAGTATTCACTAGGTGACCATGATGTGTTGGTGTTGTTGGTTTGGTCTCATGAGCTTCCGTTAGAAAACTACAACCTCTGGTAGCCCTACACTGAATTAGACTGCACTATTTTGCACATTTGCAAAACAACAACACAACGAGATAACTAGATGGAGATGGAGAAAAATACGAGAGAATTTTGTAGAGGGCCCCAACATGGAGGTTTTATATCTGACAAGAGAAAACTACGAGAGAAATCACATGTCGAGGATATAGCGTGTTTGGGCCTCAGGGATCTTAAGCGAGCTCACCCGGATGAGGTAGCCTGAAAGCATGGGGAGCATAGGGAACCAAAGTGAATCCTCCAATAGCATTCACCATGCCACCCCAATGTGTTTTCATAGTTCATTCGGTCCCATGAGCTTCCGTTTGCAAACTACAGTGTTTGGAAGCACTACACTGACTCAGACTACATTATTTCATGCATTTACAAACAATATGACATCGAGAAAGCCAGATGGAGATGGATAAAACCATGAAAGGATTTCATATAGGGTCCTAATGTGGAGGTCTCAGATATGATGAGATATCTCTATGTGCCTTTAAATGAACAAAGTAACCTTTTAAACGAATCTTCACCTTTAAGAACACCTCCACATTAGTGTAGGGATGACAAAGGCTATAGTTTGCAAATGGAAGTGCGTGGGACCAAACCAACTATGCCAACACATCAGGGTGGCTTATTGAATTCTAGTGGAGGATTCCTTTTGGTTCCCTACGCTCCCCATACTTTTGCAATAACTCATTTGAGTGTAGTCACTTAAGATCCCTGAGGCCCAAACGTGCCATATCTTCGACGGGTGATTTCTCGGACTCCGTGGCACCTAGATATGTCTCGTTAGATTCAAGACTTCCATTTTGGGTCCCTCTATGAAATATTCTTGTTTTTTTTTCCCTTCTCCTTCTCCATCTAGTTATCTCACTTTTCTATTGTTTGCAAACATGTGAAATAATGCAGTATGAGTCAGTGGAGGGATTCCAGAGGCTGTAGTTTGCAAACAGAAGCTCATGGGAAATAACCAACTATGGAAACACATCAGGGTGGCCTTATCAATTCTATTAGAGGCTTCATTTTTGTTCCCTACACTCCTCGTCCTTTCGGGCTACCTCGTTCGGGCATATTCCCTTAAGAACCTTGAGGCCCAAACACGCCATATCTTCGACGGGTGATTTCTTAGACTTCCTGGCACCTAGAGACCTCTCATAAGATCTGAGACCTCCATGTTGGGGCCCTCTATGAAATAATATTGTGTTTTTATACATATCCATTCGGTTCTATCACTATCCTATTGTTTGTAAACGTGTGAAATATTGCAGTCTAAGTTAATGTAGGGCTACCAAACATTGTAGTTTGCAAATAGAAGCTTGTGGGACCAAACCAACTACACCAACACATCAGGAAATTCTGCTTAATGCTATTGGAGGATTTTTTTTTTTTTCCTTACACTCCCCATGCTTTCAGGCTACCTCGTCTAGGCTTAGTCGCTTAAGAGCCCTGAGGCCTATACATGCCATATCTTCGACGAGTGATTTCTCAGGCTCTGTGACACCTAGAGAAGACTCGTTAGATCCAAGACCTCCATGTTGGGTCCCTCTATGAAATCCTATCATGTTTTTATCCATGTCCATCCATTTCTCTCTGTCCTATTATTTGCAAACACGTGAAATAGTGCAGTCTAAGTCAGTGTAGGGTTGCAAAAGGCTGTAGTTTACAAATGGAAGCTTGTGGGACCAAACCAAATGGAAGTTTGATGGGTGATTTCTTAGAATCCATGGCACCTAGATGCATCTCTTCAGATTTGAGACCTCCACTTTGGATCCCTTTACGAAAGCCTCTCGCGGGTTTCTCCATCTCCACTTGGTTCTCTCATTGTGCTATTGTTTGCAAACAAAAGCCCAAACCAACTACACCAACACGTCGGGGTGGCCTAGTTAATTCTAGTGGAGGCTTCATTTTTTGTTCCCTACACCCCCTATGCTTTTGGGCTACCTCGTCTTGGCATAGTCCCTTAAGATCCCCAAGGCCAAAACATGTCATATCTTTGACCGGTGATTTCTCAGACTCTATGGCACCTAGAGCGGTACCATTGGATCCGAGACCTCCATGTTGGGGCCCTATACCAAATCCTCTCACAGTTTTCTCCATCTCCCTCTGGTTCTCTCATTGTGTTATTGTTTGAAAATGCATGAAATAGTGTAGTCTAAGTCAGTGTAGGTCTGCCAGAGGTTGTAGTTTTACAAACAAAAGCTCGTAAGACCCAACCAACTACACCAACATGTCGGGGTGGCATGGTGAACACTTGTGTAGGATTTTTTTTGGTTCCCTATGCCCCCCATGCTTTTGGGCTACCTCATCCTTGCGTAGTTCCTTAAGATCCATGGGGTCCAAACATGCCATATCTTCGATGGGTGATTTCTCGGACTCCACGGAACCTAGAGATGTCTCATCATATCTAAGACCAGAACACTAGTGGGGGCTCTTTTTTGGCTCCCTACACTCCCCATGTTTTTGGGCTACCTCATCTGGGCATAGTACCTTAAGAGCCCTGAATGACTAGATTAGCTTAAGAATGAATTTGATAGGGGTATGTCTAAGAACACACGAGAGTTATAAATCACGTAGTAAATATTTCTTGTTTAGTTTTGGATGGGAGTCAGCTATCCTATAGCTCAGTGACCTTCCATTCATTGATAATTTATGCTATGATAAACCCATGGATGCTTTCAAAAGTGCCTTAAAAAGGATATGGGTAGGTATCAAGCCCAGTGAAGGGTGTGATGTGATTTCCAAATAACTTGAAATGCCTATATATTTAAAGGTAATAACATGAATTAGACAGGATTAGACAATCAAGAATCATTGAGTTTCTAAATCAGAATGTCATTGCATCTGGAGAAATTCTCAAGCATTGGAGTAATTTATATGGAGAGATATTCTCAAAATATTAACAGATGAAAGGAATCAAATTGTGACGACTCTAAGGTGTTTTAACAAGGGAGAAGACTATGAAGATAGTATAATGTAGTGAGTGCATGATAAGATAGGAAATAATACAAAGAGACCATGAGCAAGAAGAAGCACAAGTAAGGTAAATACACATATACACATTGATAAATTGAATGAATAATTACTTAGATTAGGTAACTCTGTATATACATACATTATATAAATATTGATTTCCAAAGTTTGATGCATATTATACATTGAAAACTCTAGGACATGTACATCACCAATAAATGAAAAAATAATCCATAATGTCTTAAATATTGTCCAGTCCACAACATACTAGATTCATCTGAAAATAATCTCATAAATGTAAGGTATCATACAAAATCATCAAGTTTTAAATAGTATATTAATGTGCATAATAAATACAAAAAATCCCAAATAGGTCATATACCATCAAGTTCAAATGTCATATAGGCATACATACAATTCCATGCACATAGGCATACAAAAACAATGTCATGTAAGACATATATTTCCTACTCATCAAAATCTATCCCTCTCTTGGCATTACTTGAAGAAGGCCCTCCCTTAGATGAAGATGGAGATCCATGAGATGAATTTGGATCATCTGAGCCCATGCTTTGAGTCCTCTTCTGCTAAATACTCACCTGTAGATGAGCCTGCAAATGCAAACAATGTTTTTTTTGTCAAAACTTAATTTATATATGTTTTCAACATGTATTTAAGACCATGCTACAATGAAAATATTTAAATAAATACACAAATTTATCGCAAGTTGTCGATCACGCCGAATTTACATATCATGCTCAGATGAGTCATCGGGAGCTCCTTTAATATGAATGGGGATACGAAGACAAAGAGAGATGGAGGAGTTAGTGCCCTCGAAGTCAAAATGGAGGGGGTTAAAGTTCCCTACATACACATAAGATCATAAAATCTAACATCAAAATTAGTGAAAATAGAACTAAGTACATATATGTACATAATGACAATATTTTAACTAATTTTATCAATATAAAACTATTGTTTTTACCCCACCACGCTTGTGAATCAAATGAACAAGGATGCTACCTATCACAAGTAACTATTGCATATACACAATGAAGGACATTATTAACATAATTTAATAATTCTACAATGAAATACATTAGTAACATGTGATTTAACATAATATGAATTACACGAGAAATTTAGCAAAATTCACATGTTGTTTGAATACCTCTGTGAGTTGTTGCATAGATGAAATCGCAGTGGAAACACCTTTATCTACTTATTGCAGAGATGGTTGGGTGTTTTTAGTGAAGTCAGCAACTTTATCAAACATGTATATCATGTGAGTTAGATAGAAATACAAGAACATACATTTATTTGACTTCAAAACTAATATATATATATGCACATGTATGTGAAAATTTTACATAATTAACATTCTAAATTACCTTTGTGAATGTATGTGTATACATGGTGCTCACCGCCTATGGTTGGGATGAATATGCGCCTCCCGCGCACTGTAATATCAATGCATATACATGTACAAATAAAATTATTTAAAAAAATTAACATATATAAGTAAATCAAGTACTCCAAACTTTTTGTAACACACATAACAAATTTACCTGTGAAGGTGACACTGATGAATGTAATCTAAATGTATCACTCAAAAGGACATCTAACATAGTTACATTATCGTGTTCACCCCTAGCACTAGGTGCACAAAAATTAGTACACATGAAAGTATTGTGCTCCTTGGGCCCCAAACATATGCTACCACATGACGAGCAAAGATGTGGCCTCATGCTAATACTCCCGGAGGGAATACTTTGTGTACCTCCATGAGCATTGCACTCAGAAATCTCCCTAGTATGTCGAACAAGGGTCATAGATAACCCCTGAAGCACTTGGAGTGTATTAATCTCTACTATCTCCGTCACTGCTTGAGGGACAATCTTAGGGTGAGGGGGCTTCCATGCGGGGAATCTTCCCTATTGAATAGGTGCACTTGTGTACTTAGTCAATCCTGTGCAGATCCTTTTCCTTAACCCTGGAAATCTCATAAATCAAAATAATTTGGCAGCTTGTTAAGGATAAACATGCAATAGAGTTTCCAAAAGAAATTATAGTGGCAAATCCTTGTTATTACAAGGTGGGAAATCAAATACCATCCACCATCAGTCCTAAAAATTATTTTTAATCAAATTATTATTGCAACAATGGATGGGAAATCATTTACATGACAATAGAACAGGAAAATTAGTGTGGGGGTCTGTGAATATGGTGCATATGAGGTCTTTCGAAATTTATTTTTTCTTTACATCCATTTATGACAATTTGATGGAATAATAAACCCTAAAACCCTCTCTATAAGTTTTCCAATGATCAATTTTCCCCGTTTCCGCGTCAATTTGAACAATTAATTCCTTCAATGTGTTTGCAAGAGAGGCATGGTGGGGGTTTGTAGATTGTGAATCCCTCATTGTTTTTATTAAATCCTCAATTTAAATTTTGTTTTCAACTATGTGGGCTGCTAAATCTTCTTGACTACCTGAGGGATGTTGAAAAATTATGGGACTGTCGGGAGAGATGACAGGAATAACAAAATTTGGTTGTGGTTGATTCCCTTGACCTCTAACTGTAACAATAAAAAATATATATTTAATTCAAGTTTTAATCTATATTTATCATATTTCAATGCAATTTTGAGAAAATAATTGTGCTTACCTCTTCTCCGTGGTGCCATCATTGATTTAGATCTTCCCGATGATCTAGAAATGATCCTTTGAGCTTGAGATTCATCTGAATGAAAAAACACGAGGGCATGGTTAAGCTCTGAAACTCACATTTGAGGGAGATAAAATTCTAGAGGCTCGGGCCTCTTTCTTTTAATAGTAGGTATAACACATATGCATTATGCTTCGGTAAATCCTAAACCTGACAATTGAAAATGCGATTGCATTATAATAGAACACATATATGTTTTTATTTTTTCAAGATTCTTATCCACTTTTTGGCCCCAAAACTTTGTGTACTTACCCACAATACCTTTGAACCCAATTCCTTCATCAATAAGGATGCTATGACCACTAATATTATGCCTCGAAGATGATAACAACACAACATAACAGTAAGAAAACATTAATGGACTATAACCTACTAGTGTTCATTGGTCTCAGAAAATTGAACCATAGTACACATCCAAACAATTTATCCATCTCCTCACACTTTGTTTTTACTCACATTCTAAGTGACAGACAAAAATTGATTGAATCTAGCTGAACCAACCTCTGAATATACATAGACACTCTTAGGTCACGGTTTCAACCCAGTACTATCATTTCTTTCATGAAGGCCATAAACCACACATTTGTTTTTTTCGGAGTACAAGGTAATACCTTTATGGGGTTTGAATTTAAGAAGACTCCTCTTCATCCAGGTACTCCAAGAGGTCCCAAAAACCAAAGATAAACCCAAGATATATATATATATATATATATATATATATATATATATATATATATATATATATATATATATAAAACATTGAAGAACAACTTCCCACACAAATGCTAGTAAGACCCTTCAATGAAAACAAAAAAATAAGCAGCAGGAGGATTCGAGCTTATAGACAATGGATTCTATTTACTAGGCCTTCCAAACTTGGAGTGCAAATCACTGACTTGGAACTAGCTTCAGTCACAGGTGCCAAGGAGGTGAAACTCTAAAGAAAAGGATAACTAAAGAGTAACACTATTACACAATATTATAAATGAATTCAAACATGTTACCTTGACTTAGAAAACAACTCGCAGTTAACTCAATTTACCTTCCAACGAAAGCAACCAAGTTTTCACATCTACTTATCAAATTCCTCAAAATTTCCTAAAATGACAATACACAAGGAAAATTAGGATTTATTAATTAACTCAGCTTTAATTGTAACAATAAAATGGAAGAGAGAACTCATGCAACTAAATAATATGGTGATCTATTTTTAAGGTAATTCCCAGATGATTTTATACCAGTATACAACTTTTTTCTCCATTTGACATCAATATAGGCATTCGACATCCATGGAAAGCTTAGGAAACAACATTTATGAACACCGAACCACTTATACCCTTTGCTTATACAGGTATTTGAAATACCTATTCAAGCCACAAAATATTTATATAGCAGATACACATACTACACCATTGCGAGAGTTTTCCCTAATCCATGTAAGGGGAAAACAATTAAAAAAAATAGTAATGCATAGCTGAAGGTAAGTATCCTAGTCGTTAATCCTTCCCAACAACCTTCCACAAAACAAAATGTAAATATTAAATATAATTTTTATATGGGACATCCAATCCCACATGAAACTATATACTTGTAGATATTCATCTCAAAAGAGCATTATAATGAAAGAGTGGACTTTGTTACAACTCAGGTCATTCTACCATAGCCTAATTGGCGTATACAGTGAGAAAAGTCATAACCACATACACTGCTTCTTGAAAAGATAGTATAAGGAATAAAGTATATATACAAATAAACACAATGCCTATAATTGTTACATATCTATCTATAAGAATAAGGAAAACCCAAGAATATACATTAGATAATTACTTAAATGTCTTATGATATGAATCCAAGAGTAAGGGAGATGTGATCCATGCCCTTTGGCGAGGCCACTTCTCCATAGATCACAAAGATAAAACACTGAAACTAGTCTTCAGGACAAGGAGGATTGAAAATAATTATATTGTTTCATTTACTTAATATTCCTTGTTCCTGTAGTAGGCAATAGAGGTACCCACATATCCCATTCAAGACACCATTACAGGAAATGAAAACATTCATTTCAAGAAATTATGAAAAAATAGCAGAATATTGTAGGGGTTATACTTAACATGCCTGAGAGTTTTAGAGCCTTTCACACAGACCCACCAAAGATGTCCAATCCCACATGGCCAGACAGCCAGATCTAGGTATTTAGGGAAAAGAAAAAGGAGCTGCAACAGATCAAACTAGCGAGGGTGAACAGAATACATCTAGCCTCCAAAGGCGTCTAGCCAACAACACAGTGCCAAACATGATTTCAAATCCATAAGTATGAAGTCCAATAACTAAATAAGGGAAGCAGGAGGCTCTTCCCCAGCCAGTTGCATCCACCATGGAGTCTAATGTTATTACCCACAAGCCCAAAACACTCACCCTCCAACTCTACGTAGCCAAACCAAGTTAGTGAGAACATGCCAAACAAGAGGAACACTGGAGCAGAAGCAATTGCTGAAAAAAAATGATTACAGAGTGAGTGGCCACACAAGATTTGAGTGAGTAGGCCACCCACCAAGGCGTAAGGGAAGATAAAAAAAAATGAAACCACTACAGAAAAACCATCGGCCAGGAAAACAAAAGTCTACAACTCCCACAAGGTCCCGAATACACATGGCAACAGAACAAAAAAAAGCTTCATTAATGACATTAAATAATGGCAGCAAGCCACCAAACACCATCCCTTCACTGACACATACCCAAGATCCTTTTGTATAAGGAAATAATCCAATGTCCAATCAGCAATTAGTTTCATTTGATGAAAGCCACGTGACTAGGTCGAGTCGTAGCTAGAGGGGTAAGGGGGGAGGGGTAAGTGGTAGCTACGAAGATTAACTTGAGAATTGAAGTAATCCCCCCCACTAAAGCTTGTGCCACACACAAACACACAACCTTGCTACGCATGCACACGATGGAGCCAAATAAGATGAGAAATAACACCCATGTCAACCAAGCCGGTTAACAACAAGCACATACATACTAGCATGGTGGAGAGAGCATAAACAAACTTATATTTTCCTTTAAATAAATGATTAAAACGACACACGAGTAGGTCTAATCATCCCAGGGAAGAAGACAAGGGGTTGACATTCGAAAGTGAAAACGGATCAAGGACCTTCCATGGCGCCATGACATGGAGATCCATTCTTCCATGTGGAGTGAAGTTCGACCTACAGGAAAAACCAGAACGATACAAGATCATGACATAGAGATAAACAATGCTAATAATGATTACATCGACACTGAAATAAATAATAATAATAATATGAAATAATGGATGATCAACATATAACTTAATCATTATGTATCATTATTATCATTATTTTATTATTATATATATATATTATAACACTTACAACTAAAACAAAAATAACTATAATTCATCATAATAATGATGGACATTCAAGATTGACAATCTTAGAATATGATTTTCCTTTAATAGGAAGATCTTAAAGGATGTTCTAGGGGTTAGCAATAAAAAACATTGACTAAGGCACAAGCAGGCACGATGTAAAGGGAGAAAGTTGATTATTCTTTGTGACAAAGGCTAAGCCCACCAATGATCAATGGAAGCACCATGGCGTTCCATGCTTAACAACACGGTCACTAGAGAATGCATAGGGGTAATGATGAATGGGGCATTACACACTCATTGTTTCCATCAATGCATCATGTCATCAATTTCAACACCAATATGAAAGAGCATGTAAAACTTGAAGGAATTTTACAACAAAATAAGGATCATTTTCTTTTTCATATCATTGAAATGGGTGCCAAATTAACTTTGGATTTAAGTGATGAGAATTTCAAAAATCCTAAAATCCAACCCTAATTGAGTAATAACAATGAAACCTAATCAACCCGTCCAGTTTACCCTAGCGGTGGGGAATGTGGGCTATATGTGGGAGGTCTCGGGGTCCTTTCCCACAGGTTGGCCACCTCTATAGCTCGTCATTGCTCAGCTACGCAGTTCTAGGCGGGTCAGTTGCTTCGATGGCAGAGGTGGTCTCTCGACATGGTTCCAAGCCGGCTCATTGTTCAATGTGATCGGGGTCAGGGTCAGGCACAAATCCCATGTTCAATCTGACGAGGCATGTCTGGCATTGTGGCATGAGAGTTATCCCAAAACCACTTTTTTTGATGGGGTGGGAGTGGTGTGGTCAAGTCACATGGTTGTGTGCTTGCCCACCCAGGTTAAAATCCCCTGAGGCCTGATCCTCCATGGAGGTGGTTTCACCACTAGAGGAAAATTCTCTGCTCATGCTGACACTGGTGGTTATTCCTTGCTGCTAATGTTGGTGGATCTCCTCTCACTACTAATGCTGGTGGTTGCTCCTCTCACTATTGATGCTTGCTTCTCCTCTCGCTGCTAATGTTGGTGGCTGCTCTGCTCACTATTGACGCTCTTGCTACTGTCATTAGTGGTTGTTCCACTTACTGCTGATTCTGGTGGCTTCTCCTCTCGCTACTGACACTGGTGGCTATTCCTCTCAATCCATTAACTAATAGTTGTCCCACTCACTACTTCCGTTGTCATTGGTCGCTGCATCTTCACTATGGTTTCATGGTTGCTCCAATTAGGTTCCTAAATAGTGGTCCCCTTCATTGTAACAAGGTTGTGGTTCCTCTCAATAAAAATCCTCAATTGTACAAGGATTTGGGTCCTTTCAAACACCCTCAATTTACCCTTAATCCAAAAAAAACAATGAAACCTAATCAATTAATAACAAATACAAACATAATGAAAAATTTAGTGCTTCCACAAGTAAGTCAAACCAAGATTTTTTAGATATAATTAATGAAATGAAAAAACTAGCTACCATTACTTGTAAATTAAGTATTAGTTTCATTGAAATAGAAACATAGAAAAACAATCAGAAAATTGACGATGTCTCAAGTATCCCACAAGGTTATTCCCCATTTTCAGAAGAATGGAAAAAAATGAAAGACATCATCTTAGGGATATTAAAATAATGAAAATATTTCAATTATGAGGAATTGTGTCCTTACTGATATGAAATGAACATATTACACTTGTCCTCTCCTAAATATTTTAAAATTCCTAAATTTGATAAGTATAATGGAAAACATGACCCCAGAGAACACATTAAAGAATTATTTATGGATCTCCAAGAGATTTCTTATAATGAAATGTATCTCTTGTGATTATTTCTGAAAACTTTGGGTGGAAAAGCCATAAAATGGATCTTTCATCTTCCCAAATGACTCTTCACTAAATTTTTAGGCCTCTTAGTGAAGTTAGTAAAACACTTCTCTATCAATTTAGACTCTGATATTGTAGTGATGGAGTTGTGTAATTAAAAAAAGAACAAATTAACTTCACTCAATTTCTACAATAATGGTGTGGAATCATGAGTCGATTCCCACGTTATATTATAAATAAATAATTGGTTAATGTATTCATTCAGAAATTCAATAATGAACTATCCTTTTGCATGAAAATATATTGTCTCACTAATTTTGATGAAATCATTGAAAAGGGGACCCAAATTGAAAAATACCTCATCGCAAAAGGGTTAATCAAACTTAATTCTAAGAAGGTAAAAAAAAAAAATAATTGTTAGGATAAATCTAAGTATATCAATTACAACCAAAATTTTTTCAAGCATGGAGTCACTAACAATCATAATGTACATAATGTTCAGAATAATCAACCGAAAACACGTAAATGTAAAAAATAGTAGTTGTTTGAAGAAAAGAAGTAACTCCCCTTCTTGATTATAAAAGAAGACAATTCACACCATTGGTATAAATTATTTTGAGCATATTATGCCAACTAGTAAGTTCCAACTAGGTAACTTACCTAATTAGAAGACCTTCAAATAAGTGGAGCCAAAATTTTCTTTGTATAAAGAAAAAAAATATTGTATTTTCATCGCATTGATGACCATAATAAAGATCATTATATGAGACTCGGCCATTATATTCAAGATTTCATCAATAGTAGAGACATCATAGTTGAAAATCCATCACCTAAAAAAATTCCAAATGACAACTTTAAGACATTTTATAATCATTTATCCAAGCATGGTAAAAATGGTAAAGCTCCCAAAAAATGCCAATCGTAAAAAAATATTGAATTTAATATAATAATTTCATATATTGAAGAAATACCTAATTACGTTTCCATGATTAAGATTCATACTACTGACTATGTAGTCACCATGAAGAAAAATAAGGTTTGAGTTGCTATAGCTAAATAACCATCCATCTCAACCACACCTCAAGTGTCAAATCCTACAGCTAAAAATAATCAAAAACCAACATCAAGTGTTAAATATTCCTCATATTGTGTTTAAGACCTTATCAAAAAAAAAAAAATGAGGCCCTCACATATCTCCGTCATGGATTTACTTAAAATTTCACCTACACTTCAATAAATCCTTAATCATCCTCTTCATGAAGCATGTGTTCCCAGGTACATCAATGCACAACAATTTCATAAACTCTTTTCCAATCCTTCATGTAATAGTCCTATATTGTCAATTGGTCCCAAAGACCTCTTAAACCCAAACCTTCAAAATAACTACTATTTGTACATTGAATATTACATCACTAATCATAAAATTAAAGGAATCCTTATTAACAATGGATTTTCCTTAAATATCTATTTTATGAAGCTATTGTGATGACTTGATTATATTAAAGAAATTTTTGGAGGTAATACTATAACCTTTTGTGGTTATGAAAGAGTTGAATTACAATATTCTCTAACAATCAAATTATCCATACAATTTGGCAAGTGGATGCTATAAATGCTTTATCACATTGTCAATGATTAGACTTTATACAATGTATGTATAGGTAAACCTTTGATATGTGCAATACATATCGTTTCTTACACATTTCACCAATGTATAAAGTTCCCTCATAATGTAAAAAATTACACCAAGCTTGTAGATTCCAAACCATTGGAATAGTGTGAGCTCATGAAAGAAATGTATAACCATAAAAAATATTGTCCCTCTCCGGCCAAAAATTTTACTGCTTGTGTTAAACTCATTAATTTTGATAATTGTATAGATATTGACACTCTCTTCTGATTCAAACCTTCTACATACAATCCACCACTTGAAATCAAAATCAATAATAGAGGTATTGGCGAGTACAATATTGAAAAAGGTTTTCATGTTGGTAAGTTATTAATGTCTCTGTGTAGTTACAAAAGACCTAACACTCCCCATATAAAAGATGATCATATCTACGACCTCGGAAATAATTTGTGGAAATGGTATGGATATATACAAGATGAAAAATTTCATTTCTCTTTGGGATCTTAATTATATGATGATTGGATGGCTAGTTGATATGAATCCTCTTATTATAAAAATGTTCATAAAATGATAAAGAACATGCAATGGAAAGGTAGATGACTTGATACATAAGAACAAGTTTGTCTCAAACCCATAATACACGAGGAAAATCTATATTGTCATGGTTTCAGTTTACAAATTTTTAAAAGAATATGGTAGTATTTGATATAATGACTAGTGAGGAGGATTCTTACTTTTCCGTTAAGACAGGTTCCACACATAGCCTCTTCGAAGACCTATCTGAAACCAATATATGTATTGAAAATATTTTTATTCCTACCCTTGGCATCATCTATCCTAATCTCATCCATCAATACCAACTAAATCACATATCCATGAACATTATTTTGAATGATGATGCCATCAAAAATTTTCTCGTGACTCGAGACACTATTCCTCTATCAGATAACAAGAATCATTTTGATATAAGCATTGACTGTTAGATTAATTTTGTGAGGAAATAAAATACCCATTTCCTAAAAAAAATAAGAAAAATAAAAATCCAATGTCTCATAGTGAGAAACTCACTGAGGTACTATCTAAGGAGACAAAAAACAAGAAAGAAAATAAAAAGAAAAAGGAAAAGGAAACGTCTCCTAGTGAAAATATTTTTGAGGCGCTAAATAGAGGAGAATCATTTCACCATCAAGCAAGTAACCTTCATAAACATACAAAATATTTTTAGGACACAAATATTGTTTATGCGTAATCATACATCCCTGAATGTCTATAACTCAGTAGGTTGAAAATTTTAGTGTGATTTCATAACAAGGATATTTTCCCAAACTGTGGGACTTTGCAATTGGGAAAACTCTCAAGATGAATGCCAGTTCCTATTCCTCTATTTTGATGCACATGTCCAAATTGTATAGGATCTACTCTAAAATCTAATATAACTTTCTAAGGAGACAGGGTTAATATGATTACAAGAAATTAAACCTAATCTAACAGAGGTGATGCACCAAAAGGAATGTTAAACACCTTTTTCGCATGGAGATAGAAGGCACAACCAAAATAGGAAGAATCAAAATACACCACAGATATATCCAATGACGAGAATCCAATGACCATTAACCAAAAGCCATTAAAAATTTATTATAATAACCATACACAGATAACAAGTATTGTAATGAGATATTAGATAAAGGCAATGACTACAAGAGAGGGTTAAAATCACCCGCAAAATTATTTGTGTTGCTCTATAAATTTGATACAATGTATTACAATGGCCAGGAGGCACAATATTGCATTACATTTTATATGGGAGGTTTGAACTCAAAAAATTCACTTATGAACAAGAGAAGAAGGGAGGGTGCAATTCCAAATTGTCAAAACTTTAAAAAATGCCCCTCCTTATAATATAAGAAGAATGAAAGAAAGAGGGAGAGAAAAGAATTATAATTCTTTCTTCAACCACCTAGAAAGGCATTAAAATATATTTCAACAATCATGGGTGCCACTGAAAAACCCAAACCTCCATGTACTTTTCCTTTTTGGAGAAGCAAGGAAGCCCATACTTCATCATTGTTGTAGGTTGTAAGTCTAAAATATCCTCTAAAATGGCAGATTGTATTTCTTAATTTTGAATAACTTAGTCACACTTAAATTATTGTATTTTTATAGGAGACACTGAAATATTTCCAAAAAGTCCTTTCTTTTACGAATCCAAGCTCCCAGTCAAAAGTTATGGCCATATGAAGATTGGGGTGTAATTTTGCATTAATGTCGAGCTGTTGATCTATCCTTTTCGGAGTCCAAAGTGTATGAAACCTTCAAAATCCCAAAATTTTGACTTTTAGAAATTTTTACTTCATAGGTTGAGTTATTGTTCATCCACATGGGTGTGTGAGAGTTTCAAAATTCAAAAACCCGAAACTCTAAAATTTTGGAATTTCGGAACTTTTTCTTTTTGGAATTTTTTTCACTGTTCATCGATTGATCCCACTAAGATCTAAAAAACTTTGAAACTTGAAAGTACGAAATTTTAGACATGTGGAATTTCAAAACTTTTATTTTTCAGAATTTGTTTCACTATTCATTGCTTGATCCCATTGAGATCTTCAATCCTCCGAAACCCAAAATTCTGAAATTTTGGATTTTTGGAACTTTGCCTTTTCGGATTTTCTTCCTTTCCAATTTTTTTCCAAAATGTAGAATTCCTGAAGTCCAAAAAATTTGAGGTTGGGCTTCCATTATTTTCTCTCGAGCTTTGATATCCTTTGATGTTCCCTTGGCTATTCATTTGCTGACCTTAGATTGTCATTATAGAGCCTACCTGTAATTTGATTTTTGGAATCGAAATGCCAGCTCCCATGAATTAATGAATGATGTTTTCTCCTGTGGAAGGTCATGTTTTTCGATTTCTCTTGAGGCGAAAAAATGGATAACAGATATATCAAAAATTCTAGTTGAATAAACTATTGCTATTAAGATCAGAACACGTGAGAATACTAAACTATTACAAACTGGTGCAATTGTATGAGAGTAAAAAATAGAAGCATTAACGACACTCGACTACTATGTTTCAGGATGTTTTTGTATGTAAATACAATGAAATTCCATATTTAGATCCATCTCTTGTATTTCATAATCTTATGGTTCACCCATAAGTGAAACCAGTCACATAGAAACTCATGAAAATACACCCTAAAATGGAATTGTTAGTTAAAATAGAACTTTAGAAACTACTAGAGGATGACTTCATGGTATCAATAGAAAACTCAAAATGGATATCTAGTATAGTATCTGTTGTTTAAAAGACGCTAAGCATCCATATCTACACTGCATTTTGTGATATCAACAAGGATTTCTTGAAGGATGATTTTCCCTCTCCCAATATTGACAAGATTATTGATTCAACAAATCATAAAATGTTATCTCTAACGGATTGATTTTTCAGGTTACAACCAAATTTAAATTGTTGAAGAAGACCAACATAAGATATAATTTAAAACATCTAGGGTAAGTTTTGTTATAAGCTCATGCTTTTTGGCCTTAAGAATGCAAGGGAAACCTATCAATGCACAATAACTGTCAACTTCAATTATTTACTTCATGAAACCATGGAAGACTAATAAGGTGGTGGATTAGAATATCGATGACATCATTACTAAATGAGGAAAAACTACAGTAGATCATCCTACCTTCTTACGGTGCATATTTTAAAGATTGCAGGTATATAAGGTAATTATTAATCATAAGAAATTTGTCTTTAGTAGTACTTCAGGAAATATTATTAGATTCATAGTCTCAAGCAAGAGAGTTGAAGTTGATCCCACTAAATTCAAATAAATCAAATAGATACCAGCCCCAAAGAATCTACATCATCTATAATGTCTCGAGGGGAAATTTTAGTCTATTTCATGTTTAATATATCAACTCACAGACAAATTTCATCATTTCAATCATCTCTTAAGAAAATATTTCCCATTGAAATGGACCAAGGAATGCCAATGGGTAATTTTACAAAGTTGGGGGGCCAAAAGGGGGTCTTAAGTGGACACATTTTTCTACAAAATAAAAAACTTCAACTTATACGAGTTTTATGAAATAGTTACACTCTAAATTGGAAGATGTTGTATAAGTATGAATCATAGAATTTTGAGTATAGTTTCTAAGCTACTAAATTTTATTGAAAACAGATAAGTTTAAGTGGGTCGAATAACTAAAATACCAATAGGTGCTCCTTGTTTTGTTAAAAAACATAATAGAGTGATTTTTTTGCCGCCTACCAGTTTTTGAGAAAAATTTAGTATTTTTGAACACCCTTTAGTAGAAATATATCTAGGAGCATCTAGTTTGTGTTAGAATTTGTTTTTAGATTTTTTAGCGAATATTTATTTTTTAATGATTTTTCTACCACAAAAATTTTAGTTTTGAAAAATAGTGGAGCTCTGAAAGTGCCCCCCCCCCCCCCCCCCGTAACTAGCTCAAAAAATATGAAAAAGCATTTTTTCTTTCTGAATATGTATAGAATTAGTCCTACTTTGTGCCTAAATCTTTTTTATTGAATTTTGATAATTTTTTTATACAAAGAAGAAACTCTGCAATACGTCGTAGTATACTGTTTTGTAAACAAATTGATCGTTTTATGTTAATTTATCATGGTGGAAGTTAGATTTTTGAATTTTCCTACAAAAACATGTGGTTTGGTATGTTTGTGTAGGTCCATGCCTCGTGCTTAGGGATCTAAACTGGATCCTAATGTGTACATGTTATAACACGTATGAGTTCGTAATAGTATAAGCATGATATGTGGTTTTGGCATGCTTGTATTTACAAATATAAAATTTTAAGTATAAGAAATAATAAAAATAGAATATTTTAGGGTCACTATGCCCCTTATGGAACTAGTCTCATTGCCCCATATTTCATGGTTTAGAAGATAGCATTTTATAGTATAATTTCGTCAATATAGAGATAATTCATAGCAATCAACCAGTTTTGCACAGAGAAAATACACCGAATAATGATATTATAAAATCAAATGATTCGGGATAGATTACACTAGAGGGATTACATACATATATAGGTAAATGACATCCTTAAACTAAGGAGTCAACTTCTATCCCTCATATCTCTCTCATGATCACTTATCTCTCCAACATGATTCTCTCCACCTTTATTTCAACTATCCCTTTATTCCCTCATGATGAGTAGTCTATTACAACTCATCATTCACTCACATAATGTAATATCTAAATATTACATTTTACAAATAGTAACTCACACACACTATTAATAATGTTACAAACAATATATTCGTAACATTCACTCCCCTATTGTTTACATTATTAATCCCTATTACACACTCCCCTAATGTGAACAAGGTAGAGAAAAACATTCACACGTCTTCTACAGCTTTCCTGCCTCTGCATGCTCATGATCTTGGTAGTCCGGTGAACCTCTGTTCACCAAATACGAACCCCTGTTCGAAAAAAACAGACCTCTATCCTAGGTACGAACCCTTGCTCATGAACCTCTGTTCATCCTTTTCAAGAAAAACATGATGCTGTTTTTTTCTTGTGCTTTTATCTTTCTACTACAACATATTTACATCAGGAGGTTATAAAAGGAAATACAACTCTGAACAGGAATGTTACATATGTTCTTATTACAAAAAATGAAACACACAACTGAAAAATGCCACAAACTCATTATGTGGCCCCGTCGCTTGCGGCTGGCGAGAGGACACTGGTTGTCCTCCTTCCTCCGTTGCCTCCTGCCTCCATCTGCTGCTGCTTATTTATAATAGAAAATCATCAGAATTATAACCATCACCCAAAGGTTCTTCTTTATCACTGTCTTCTTCTTCATTAGCAACCATGGCACTTTCTTCTATTTTTCCATCAAGTAAATCTCGTGCTCTTTTCTTGCAGTTTATAGATAGATGTCCATCTTGTTTACAATAGTAACAAGTGATATGTTTCTTTGTATCTCTGAAAGTTGATCTTTGTTTAAAAGAAGATTTAAATCTCCCTTTATCATATGACTTGTTTTTACCATACATTGCAGTTTCTTCTGGTGTAACATTCTTATTTTCTTCATCTATCAGTGAAGAAATTAGATCTTCTAGGCTGGGATTGATCTTGCTCAAAGTAAAAACAATGTTTGAATAGCGAGATGGCATACTATTCAACAAAACAGCTTTTGCATCATCATCCTCTACTTTAATTTTTATCCCTGACAATTGATTCAAAATAGACCGAAACTTACTTATATGTTGTACCATGTTTTCTCCTTCATCCATCTTGAGTCCAAACAGCTTCTGCTTCAAGGTCACTGCTGCGCTTCCGGTTTGGGATCCAAACAACTTGTTCAATGTTGTCCAAATGAAATTTGAACTTTTTGAAAGGTCTATATGATGCAAATATGCATCAGACAACCCAAGTCCAATGATTGTTGTTGCTTTACGATCTCTACTCTCCCATTTGGTTGCTTCATCAGCATCGGTTGGTTTCTTGAATGTTCCATCCGCAACGTCCCACAAATCTTTGTTAATGAGTGTCAACTGAGTTCGTACTTGCCAAGTGTGAAAATCCTTTCCATCAAATTTTTCAACATAACCCAATTTATCCATTATGACTCTTGATGACGGTAAATCCTCAATTTTGACAAATGTTGACAATACAACTTTAGACTCTTGACTTGACACAACAATGACGTTAACATGCCATGACTGTAATATGGAGAGATATGAATATTTCGACTCTATTTGACAATGTCTATTGACCCACACTCACACAATTTAAAAAGTAATAGAAGAAAAATACTTTTTAAATATTATAAAAAAAACTTAACTTTATACTAAAATTGACAAGGACATTTATGACACACTTAAAAATGAAGGCTAGAGACTCAAGTCATTACACAATAATATATTAGAACTGACTTTTGACTGTGCATGGATAGAGAAATACGTGGACACATTGGAGAAACAATAGACTTGGAGAAAACGATGAAGCTTTATACCAAATAATTGTTTTATCAGGCGCTGAATTGCATGTAATTCCATGAATCTCCTGTGTAGACCAAATCCGCGGATGGGCTGTAAATGGAGATCAGTCCAATGCAAAAAAATGCTAGGAAGATGATCACTAGTAGCAGCTTCTGTATTTCAGACCCATCATCATATATCAGATTCGTAAGGTTCCTTAACACAAGCAAATAGATCTGGAGATCTATGACAGTCAAATCAGGCACCATAGAGACATCAACGAGCACAAGGAGATCTCAGCGCACAGGTATATAACAGATTCAATGCAAATTGAATCACGAACTGGCAGTACAATACGTTTTTCAATACACGGCCCTAGGGAACTGCACAACTTGTTCAGTCAATGTACCACGTTCAGATCTTGCAAACTCCACGTGCCTTTTCTAACCATAATCCAAATTAGAATTAACAAATTGAATTTTCAAAACTGAATCCTCATTCTCAGCAGATCCATTATAGATTCGAAAATATCTCCACTAGACACCAAAATAACCGTAAATAATGTTAAAAACTCTTGAACATATTGAAAATATACTCCATAATTGTTACAGCATTGTAAAGGAAAAAATCATCATAAAATACATGTTCGTGCTCCACAAATCAATGTGGGTTCAACTGAAATGTGGACAGTATTTTTCTCAAAAATAACTTCTATAAACCCATTAAAAATTAGAGAAAAGATCGTAATATAGAAATTACGACATGTTCTTTAGAGCAGTTCTAACAGATTCAAGCAATTGCAAAAAAGTAGATGATACATAACCCTGCAAGGCCTGCTCAAATACCAAATATAGATTTTGGTCTGATACCTTTCATAGCAATCAACCAGAATACTAATCAGAGAAAATACACCGAATAATAGAATAATTCAATATTGAATTCATTCGGGATATTTTATTCACAGGTAGAGGATTACATTATATAGGAGAATGACATCCTTAGAATATGGAGTCAAACAATATCACATTCCCACTTATCTCTCCAACATGATTCTCTCCACCTTTATTTCAACTATCCCTTTATTCCCTCATGATGAGTTGTCTATTACAACTCATCATTCACTCACATAATGTAATATCTAAATATTACATTTTACAAATAGTAACTCACACACACTATTAATAATGTTACAAACAATATATTCATAACAACATTGAATCTTAAATCCTAAACCATAAGTCTTAAACCCTAATACCTTAAACCCTAAATCCTGGAGGACCCTAAATACTAAACCCTAAAACTTGAACTCCACAACCTAAACCTTAAACCATCAACCCTTAATATGATCCCTGTGTAAACTATAAACCCTCATACCTTGAACTCTAAATCATTAACTGTAAAACCTAAATCCTTGAATCCTAAAGGCTAAACCCTAAACCCTAAATCTAGATTCCTTACACATGAGCCTTAAACTGTAATCCCATAATCCTAAATCCCTAGATCCCTAATATCTAGGACCCTAAACCATGAACTATGATTCCTAATTTGCTAACACCTAAACCCTAAACCCTACAAACTAAACCTAAATCCTAAACCATTAGATCTGAATCCTAAACCATAAAAACTAAAACATTAACCCTAAAACCTGACCTCTAAACCCTAAAAAATACTAAATAAATATTGAATCCTTAACCGTAAACCCTAGGTCGTAAGCCCTAAACCATAATCCCTAATTATTAAATCCTAAACCTTGAGCTCTATAAACTAAACCTTAAACCAATTAAACCCTTAACCTTGATCCCTAAACCCTAATATATAAATCCTGAATGAAACCCTAAACTGTAAGCCTTAAATCGTAAACATGAATCCGCAAGCCTTGAACTCCACACCCATGAATTCCTAAGCCCTAAACCCTGTTAATCTAAACCCTAAACCATGAGCCCTAAATAAAAAAAATCTAAACCTTTAGCCATAAGGCTCTAAATCCTAAACCACTAAACATTAAAACCTAAGCCCTAAACACTAAATATTCAACCCTAAACCATGAACCAAAAAATCCTAAACCATAAACCATAAATTCTTAACCCTTAACATCAAAACCTAAACCCTAAACCAAAAACCATAAATCTAAAACCATTAACCATGAACCTTGAACCTTAATCCCTGAACCGTATATTTGTAAACCTTAAACGCTATACCATGATCCCTAAAACTTAAACCCTAAACCGTGAACGCTAAGCAAAAAACCCTAAACCCTAAACCCTAAACACTAAATCTTAAACCCTAAACCCTTTGCCTAAATCCCTCAACCGTAGGACCTAAACCCTAAATCCTAATCCATAAAACATAAATGCTAAAACCCAAACCCTAAACATTGAGAACTAAAACCTATACCCTTGAGCTTAAAAATTTGAATCCCTAAACTATAAACCTTAAACCTTGAATCCTAAACACTAAACACTAAACCCTAATCTATGAAACCTAAACCCTAAACCCTGAGTCTTAAACCTTAAACCTTAAATCATAAACACTTAACCCTTAACCTTGAGCCATAAATCCTAAACTCTAAACCATAAACCATAAAACCTAAAACTATAAATGCTAAACCCTAAGCCCTTAAACTTGAACCATGAGCCCTAAACACTAAACCCTAAATGCTAAATCCTTAACCTCAAGCCCTAAACCCTTTTTCATAAATCATAAACCACAACCCAAAGGAAATTCATAATAATATCAGTCAATGTTTTTTATCGTGTAGGGAATAGTTTTTGAGGTGATCGATCAACTCATCTAGTTTTTATGATAGACTACTTCCTTCGAAGTTCTAAAAAGGCCATTTTTAGCCATTTTGTAGCTAATTGAACATCCTTAAAAAGTTTATAGATAAAATATAAAGCATATGAGGGTGATTTCATAGAGAATTAAATATGTTTAAGTAGATTTAATTAATTTTTGGAAATAAAATTTCAATCAAAAGAAATGTTTTAAAGATAGGGTGCTTAGGTGTAGGGAATGAAAGCTAAAATTGTAAAAGCTGACTTCTCTAGATGATTCAATGAGTTCTTGAAATGCTTAGGATGAAAAAAAATAGGAATTGGAAGGATATTATAATAATATATAGGGTGGAATAATAAACATTTATTCAAGGATTAAATATTTATTTAGGTACTGAAAAACTCTTCAGTTGCCCCTCTAAGTTCAAAATTAAATATGACCTAAATTTTGAGTTGCCGGCATAATTCAATTTTTAGAATAGTTTCATTGATCGTAAAATGTGATTTTTAAATTTTGAGTGAATTATGGAGGTCAAGAACATGTAACTCATTCTCTAATTGAATTCAAAGATTCATCCCCTATCCGGAGATGGAAACCCATTTCCATGAGGAGCAACTTGAGAAAACAAAGTGTCCATGTACCATAAGCATGCTTACACCCACATTTCATCTTAATAAATAAATTTAATTATGAAGGATTCATCATATTCAATGGTGAAATTTGGAGCTCAAAGAGTGACTTGATAATCATCATATCCTAACCATGTCATTGTACCCAAATATTTCCAAATAACAAGCTAAAATGAGCTACTCATACAACCGAGGTATCCAGGACCATCATGTGTGAAGTATTAAGGAATATTATATCTCTATGAGATATATATGAGCAAAGAAACATATGAGAATATTATATTTTAGTCCATTAAAGGATTATATTAGATCCAGAAAGGTGAAGAATTGATCTTTATCTGGAGCACTATGTTTCTAAGAATGAGCAATCATTTGAGTTCACTTTATGCAATTCATTCAGTACTATTCATACAAACTCATTCAATACCTAGTAGTGTGATCAAACCTTAAGGAAGAGACACATTACAATCAGTTCAATTTTTGCTAGGACAAGAATCTCATTCAAGGAGCAATCCTTTATCTAGAAAGTGAGGATCTCATTTTAGTAAGAAGTAGACAAGCATCATAGAGTTGATTCATGGTGATTAAAGTGAATTATGGACCAAATTTTAAAATTGGTATAAATTAAAGTGGTGGTAATTCCAAAATCCAATCTGGAAGGTCAAAAAACCTACAAAATGACTATATATTTTCCCAAAACAAATACCAACTACAATGTATATGATCTGAAAGTTTTAGGTCATTGGTGAAATCCTGAAAATGAATAATTACTTACCAGATTATATTTTGAAAAACTACCTTCTAGATTATAACTTCAAGAGCTACAAGACCACTTCCATCATGTGCAAAGTGACCCTAAAATCTAATATTTACTAAAATAAATGTAAAGTATAAGACATAGTAAAAGTATAAATAAATAAAAAATAAATATTAGACCTAACATTTATTTTAGTAAATATGGCTCCTTCAAGCCCTAAAAAAATTCATCTAGAGAAAAATGTGTATTCTTATGCGTTTTTTGATCATAGAAATTTTATCATGTTATAGCGCATACACATTTTTGTTTCATTAATTTCCGATCATAGGAAAACATAACATGATCGCATTTCATCCATTCTCGTGTTTTGTCCACTTTTTGGCCCCCTAACTTGGTGCACTTACCCCAAGATTTATTCACCAAGTTAAAAGAATATTTATCAACTCCATCTATACTAATGCCACATATTAAGGATAATCTTATGCTTCTTTATACATCTAGTAGAGAATATTTCATAAAGGAATTTCTTGCACATAGAATGAAAAGGAAAATAACAAGTAATATACTATCTTAATATAACTCATATAGCTCATGAACTCTAGTATACACAGGTTGAAAATTATTTTTTGAAATAGAATTCACTTTTAACAATTTTCACCATTACCTATTAAATCATATAACTAAGCTTATTGCAAAAGTATATCCTCTTAAGTATCTATTGTCAAGACCTATTCTTAGAGGACAATTATCTAGTTGGGTTTTACTCTTAAGTGAGTTTGATATTAAGTTTACCAATCCAAATGTAATAAAAGGGAAATATATATAAATAAAATTTCTACAACACCATTTATGGGATCAGAGATGCTTTTGTTTTGAATTCCCCGATTAAGAGCTATTATATGTTGACTTATTTCCTTCATTGACTTTTTTTTGTCTCTTACAACATTCACGAGTCAGAAACTAGTTTTCTATAACACACACATGATGATTATTTTATCCCAATGTATTTTGTATTGGATTCCCTTAGATAAATAACATCCTGAAGTATGGATTCCTTATAAATTTTCTAAAATTTTCTAGATCTTAGTGGTTTAAATAACTAACATTTTATGGGGATACTTTTTTGATCATTAAGAAGGTGAATGGAGAATATTAGGTCAAGGATGATAATTTGGTTCCCTAAAAATGCATGGTTGATAGTATCAAAGGTTACTTTTGACTTATCTCTATTGAGAAGGTTCCTCATCTATAGAAAAAATTAGTGAATGTCAAGACTACTATTGTATCCCTTATTGAGTTAAATATTAATCAAATGTACAAGTAGTTTCTCGTTGAGCATATTTTTGTGCCCACATATGATTTTCAAGAGTTTACCATGGTATGTGAAATAGTTGGTCCTAAAAATCCTTCATACGTTGACATATACACTTGCATCCAAGATAAAACCTACCCCACAAACAAGAATTCCCACGATAAAATATCCTTAATATAATGCACTTTATGCTACGCCATTCTTCCTAACACCCTATAAAGAAGAGCATATGATGGAAATTTCTTATGATTTTTCAATTCGTATGAAGCTAACCAAACAATAGTCAAAATAAATTTTGGATTTTATGGCACACATACTAATGAAAAGGTATTATCAAAAATATCTTACACATCATTTATTATTATCCCACTACATGGAGTCATATGCATGTAACTTTGTCAAGAAGTGTCAGGCATGCCAATGACACAATAATATTATTTATGCACCATAAACATAACTTAAACCTATCACCTCAACATGTCCTTTTTCCCATTGGGGGCTCGACCTAGTAGGATAAACAAAGTCAACATCTTCTGATGGTAGTACCTTCAAAATTAATGCAACAAAATATTTTACCAAGTGGATATAGGTCATTCCTTTAAGCTATTTCACTGGGTAAAATATATCAATGTTTATATTTAACCATATCATATACTTAAAACCCTAGTTTCCTTCATTTAACCCTCTCACAGAATCTTTCTACCGCAAACTGATTTGGATCAGATTACCTCACCTTCCTCTTCAATTATGGGACCAAAATTGTCTTATTTCCATAGGCAATACATTTGGTAGTATCATTAACATTGACTCTGAAACATCTGATTTCACACATACAACCTATGCAAAGATTCTTGTTAAGATTGATACTTCAAAGGATCTTCTAGCTCACATTGAGCTAAGAGTGCAAAATCGAAATATGACTCAACCTTTGGACTATGAAGGTCTACCTTTTCGATGAAGGTGATGTTTTTCTTTGGGACATTCTTCCGCCAATTGTAAGATGGTGAAACGGAAAACTGATAATGCTAATTGGTGGAAAAACACCCTCCTAGAACATCTGATTTTTGAACCTAAGGATACCCTTAGTGATACAGCTAGTGAGGAAGACATGATGGAAACAATCCCCAAAACCCCTTCCAGAGAAACCAAAGATCAGGAAAATAAGACATCATCTAGGGAAACATAGAGGGTTGGAAATAAAGAACCAAAAGTGTCTATAGTGGCTAACGAGAATCCCCCTCAATCTCCTTGTTCAAATAATACATATCATCTGATAACAGATTTTGAGGTCTTTATTCCTCTGCAAAAGGATTCTGAGGAAAGGATTACGGTTCGAAACAATAAGAAAGTGGCTCGTACAGAAAACAACTGCTAAGTGACTATTTCTTTGTAGAATGTTTGTTTGCTTTTAGCTGTTGGTTTGCTGGTTGATGGTCTTATTCATGGTAGGTTGTTTGCTGCCATTAGGCTTTTTGATTCACATCTGGATTTTGATCCCTTTCTAATTTGATGTTATAGTTTTATCTGGATTTTAAGCTCTATTGTACAATGGAATAGTCCCTTTCAAAAAACTATTTATCAATGATAAAAAAAACCATATCAGATACTTCTTCAGGATCACTACCTCCCTTTTCACCAACAATGGAACATATTTCCAAATAATAATGTCAAAGAGTTAGCGAAAAGATTTTTTATGATACAAAATATGGAAAATTGGTATTATTTGTATTATAATGGGAAAGATGAAGTATGTAATAAAATGATAACATCAATAATGGAAAATATCATTAACAAACATGATAAAAATTCACTTACACAACTTTATTGTACACTATGGACCTATTGAACCTCAGACCATACTCAAAATGGAGCCTCTCTCTTCTCCCTTATACATGGCTATGAAGTTGTATTACCCATAGAATTCGATCTCACATCCCTTTGCATATCATTACAAAAAATGATCCATAAAGATGATTACAACCAAGTTCACCTTGCAAAACTATATATATTTTACGAGAAGTGAGTTTTGGCCTTAGACCATTTAAACATGTATCAGAACTATCTGCACTACATAGATAATAAATGCATACAACCAAGAGAGATGAAAATAAATCACCTTTTCTTGAAGGATAATGAGAGGAATACATCCACGGAGTAGGAATAATAAATAAATTAAAAACCTAATTGGTTTTGAACTTAAAATGTCACTGTTAAATTTATATCTGGTGTATATAAACTATCATTTGAGGATGGTAAAGTGCTCAAAGAACTCATGAATATGGATTTTCTAAATAATTTTTATTCTTGAATCTTCTATTAGTATCTGTTATGTTGGGGGCATATTGGTATGGCCACTTCTCTCATACCTTCTGTTCCACTTATTGATTCATCCCAAAGAATGTTTTGTCATGTGCTCCTCATATTTAGGATGTGTATATGATATCAAAACTTCCATATTCAGCCACATCCATCGTATTCCATCACTTGGTCTCTGATGTAAACTGAAATTTAAATTCATGCATATAACTGATTATAAGTGGGCTCAAAAAACAAACTTTCATTGTCTCTACAAAGAGAATCTTTTTATCAAGCCTATAATGGCTAAAAATGGTTTTAATTTCTCAACTTTTTAAAATTTCCCTATAATAGGTTGAACGGCTCTATAATACCCATACACTTCTTCTAAAACTCTTCAAAATACCACTCTAATCATGAAATAATTCATTCATCTAGCAACTCCACTTTTTACTCATCTACCCTCACTTGTCCTTCTTATGCTTTACTGTTCCCAGCTCCATCTCCCTTATTTTCCTGGTCCATGCCTTTTAGATGTCACCCTTGTTTCACACACTCATTTAATTATTATAATAAATAAGGAAAAAATTTAATTCTTGAAACTCCCCTTACTTTAACTGTATAATATTGTCTTAGAGATCCTTAAGACAATGTCACATACTCTAACCATACATTCCTAGTTATATAGGTACTCAGAAGGCTTTGAATTATTCATTAGTTTCCATTTGACTACGCACACATGCTCCAAAAATTTCAAATTCCCACTCCACATAAAACTCTCTATACTTCTTTTTTTGCATTCTTGCTTCCTAGGTCCTTATTAGTCTATTCGACATACATTGTCAACAATATATTTATTTTTAGAAGTTTTCCATGTAAGAAAAGAGGATTTTAGGGTGCCCAATATGGCCTTTTTAACATATTTCAATTTTTTAGTATAAATTCCAAGGAGAAACCCTAGTTTCTTCACAAATGGACCCTTTTTGTTACATTTTCTTGACTATGCATAGTACCTCCACTCGGATTGGTAGGTAAATCAAGACAATGCACCAATGGAACTCACATTTTCTTCACTTGTCTACTTAAGGACTCCTAGATGATGAATTCTTCAAAATTTTCACGCTTTCTCTCCATTTTTTGTGTATCTAAACTCCAAGCCCTAGATCATACTATAAAAAGCCTCATAAGTCAATCCCAAGAGATAATAATTTGTTATAAATTTCATCTATGGTGGATTAAAGCTCTCAAATTTATGGTGGAGGTATATTTTAAGTGGGTTCAACTAACAAACTTTATAGTAGACTCGAGGAATGAGTATAAATGATCCTTTCAAGAGGGGATGAATGGATAAAACGTGGAAAAAATATTGGTATAAACCCTTAGTGGAAACTTCAAGGTTTTAAATCTCATTCAAAGTAAATATAGACATCATCCCCCCTGCCATACATCTAAATCAACTCTATAATGGTTGCCTTTCATTATTGAATCAACATAAACCCCCAAATGAAGTTCAAGTTGTTCCTACATTATTGTACAATTCCACTAAGGATTGCCCACTATCCACTCATTACAGGATAACATCACAATCACTATAATGAAATAAGTGAACCTTCTTCCCTATTAAAACATCTCCAAAAGAATGCATAAAAAATTTCTTTCTCACATCACACACAGTTCAACATATCTTAGTTAAGCATTCAAAAATGCATCCAAATAGATTATTAAAGTTCCACACCTAATGGCTTCGTAAAAAATGACTTGTAAATTGAGTCCAGATTGAGATGAAAGAAAATAAATAGAGTTCTCGACAAGAAATACAATCAAGATCATGCTTTGTAAGAGAACAACATACAGAAAATAGAATTATAGTCCTTCACTACTTCATCATTTCATTACATTGAAAAGTGGGATGTTTTTACTCTGTCTTTCTTTTCTTTCTCCATCCTCTACGATGAGGAATGAATTACAAAAATGACCGAAACTTTCTATATTCTATCTCCTACCTTTGTATTCATTAAACACCCCATTGTAACTGCCCTTACACACATTATTACTCCATTACAAGTTGTGACTCTTCAACTTCCCATTACAAGGCTTGTAATTGCTGTAATACGTTATGCCAAACATCTCAAGCATTCCTTACACACACATGACTCATTATACCTAATATCTATTAACAATAAACTCTCCAGCCTTAGCAAATCTAATATCACACCTAAGACAATTTTTTTAAGACCACACCACTATTACAATCATTTAAATATTCAAATGAATTTGAATTTTCCACCCTTCTTGCTGACTTGAAAGGACTCATATGAATAATTTTGAACCTCTAAAGTTCTTGTAAAACTCACATTGACATCAAGGAGGTTGAATAAGACAACTAAATATCTCTTCAACGACGCTCCTACATCATATTCCCAAGGTGGAGAAACTAATAATTGGAGAGGAACTTGTCGAGACACTATTATTTACATTAAACTAATTGTAAATTTGTAATTTGGATAGTATTATTTACCGTTCATTGTAACCTTTGGTAATGCAACCGAATTTGGAAAAGTATTATTTAAATGGCTTGTAAGACTTATTGAGGATCCCAGGGGGAAAAAAAAAAATATTTTTGAAAATTTTAAATAGCTTGTGGAAATTTTACATGGAAGCTAGGTTTGTAAGCAGGGTTGTGGGCAAAAGGGAGGGGCTCCAAAGGAGTCCTAATTGGGTACAAAGTACAACCCAGATGGTTCCTGGACCAGGGCATCGGTTTGTGCTTTTAAGCATATTTTCTTCCCCTCATTAATGTGGCCATGGTTCTGGTGCTTACATCCAAGTGGACCGGGAATTGAGCATAGAAAAGCCCATTGCCAGATTGAGATAAGTTCCTTCTCTGTATTTTGGTTGTATACTGTGCAATTACGGAAAGAAATTAAATAAAGGAGTAAATTATTATGGTTCTTTTATTTGTAATATTTGTTGGAATGGATAGTTTTAATTGTGATATGACACTATATTAAGTGATATTGCATTGTTAATTTATTTTTACAGTGTCGTATTTTTCTTCTATATTAATTTCTAGAAAACAAAATAAATTTTACATAGTGTTTTGTGGTTGGTTGATTTAAAATAAATATAAGTTTATATTAAAGTCAAACATTTAATTGAGTGGAAAATTATTAACTCTTGTTTAGTTTTTTTTACTTGTATAGTAAAATTAAATAAAATACGTGCATTTGAAAAATTAATTTAATAATATGGTTTTATTAATAAATGCCTTTGAAAATGGTTTAATATTTTTAAAAATATGTATATTAAAATATTGTTATAAAATAGTTGAAGAGAATTTATTGAGAAAAACTTTTATGAAGTTTACAAATTTAATATTTAATACTTGTGTTTATTTTTAATTGAACTATACTTATATTCAATATTATATTTAATTAGTTTGTTTTATTGCTGGAAACACCTAGGGAAAAGATTAAGTGAATTTAATTTAACTAAGGTTTCTACAGGAGACAACTCTCCTTGAGAATAGGAAATCAATTTTTCATATTGGTTCATAATTTACTCTTGTCCCCCGCATAAAATTCTAAGTATGTATTTTCATATTTAATATTCAAAAAAATTAATTTTCCATGTCTAAAAATACCCCTTTAAATAAACTTGATTAGATTTATGTTGGAATAAAGTATTCTTATGTTTAACTATGACCCATTCTAATTTTCTATTGCAATCCTAAAAACTATACTGCTTTGAATGTGTATGGTACTAACCTATGTGTATTAAAACCCCATTTATTCTTACATATTCCATTTTATACATATTAAACTATATATTTAAATATTAATACTTATGTGTCATACCATATTAATTCCTAACTTTAATTTATAACCTAAGTAGTTATTAAATTAGAATAAACTACCACATATTCCCTAAGCGTTTCAAAGAACATGTTTTATTAAACACTTTACCTTTAAAACTATACTTAAACCCTATTCTTAGTAACCTATTTTTATGGATAGTTTAAAACTAGGTGTATGTAATTTCAATTAAATTCTATATACTTTGTAACATCCTAGCCACTATAGATATTTAAACATTATACTTACCAATATTTAAGACCTATATGCTAAACAACATATATATTTTCTAAAAACATACTTAGTGCTCCACTTTATTTGGTTTATTAAGTAAAATATTTTTTTTCAAACCTTAAACTATTAACTCTTTGCCACCTTTGAAATACTCTATAAAGTAAAACTGTTTGCTAGGGTACATTTTATATAATTTTAATAAAACGTGGAATTGTCATGCTTTATGACCCAATTATAACAAGTAATAAGTTTAAAAGTGGCCTTTATACCTTTTACTCTTGTGCTTATTATCTAATGGATGAATTTAAAATATTATTGAAATCTTTTTATATTTATAAAGATTAAACTTGACCTTGATCATTATGCCACTCGATCTCCTTAATGTGCTAGTCAAATTAGTATAGGTTTATATGAGTATAATTGATTATATAACATCATTAGTATGTTACATTAATTATAAATATTCCCTATCATTTATGAAGGACAATTGATAAAATGAAGCAAAGAATTTTTATAGTATTTGGGAAGTTACATTTTAATAAGTGTGTAAAAGTAGTAATAGAGTGGGTTTATAAATGAGAAATATAGATATAAAAAATTGTTTAGTAGTTATAAATCAAGTATTTTTTGTCGTCATTACTATTTCAAGTAGAAAGTGTCGTTTTGCATATGATTGTTTTTCATTATGTTAATGGAGTCGTCGGCCCTTTTCCTGGTGCGGGGAAAAGTGGTGTTATAATTTGGTATTAGAGCGCTTTTTGATATCCTTGACTGTGAGTTATGAGTCTTGTAAGTAAGTGATTTTTTTTTTTTATATATCTCCACAGTGGATATCACATTGTAGGGATGAGTTACTTAGAGGGTGTTGAATACAATGAGCAACTAGAGTGAAAAAATCAACAATTGGGCAGGGAAGTTGAAAATATTACCTTGCAATTAGAATCTTTGAAAAATCAATTTGTGGAATTCATTTGTAGAAACAAGAGAGATAAATCTGTTAAATCAGAAAAATCTACTAGATTGAGAAAATCACCTTCTGATAGTGAATCTACTTCTATTGAGAAAATGGAAAGTTCTTCTGAATTCTTCTAGTTCTTCAGATTTTGAAAAGAAAATGTTAGTAGTCATAGAAGTTCAAAAGAAATGCAATTATTTTCTAGGAAAATTAAATTTCTTGAATATGTTGGAGAAGTAGGGTCAGGTGAACAAGCTGAAACTTGGTTAACAAATTTAGAAAGGTATTTTGAATTACAAAGGACTAGTAAGCTAGGCAGAACTCAAATTGTTGTTTTTAATTAAAAGACGTTGCTTTAAACTGGTGGGAAGACACATTAAAAACTGAAAAGCTTAAACCTCACAAGGTTAAATGGAGTAAATTTAAAATCTTGTTTAAAAATAAGTATCTCTCTGATCATTTCTTGTAGCAACGACAAAATGAGTTCTTTGATTTGAAGCAATGTTTGAAAAGTGTGAATGAATATAAGAAAACCTTTGAAAAATTAAATAGATTTGTACCTTTTATTACTGGTTCTGATAGAGTGGTTAGATTTATAAATGGTTTGAGGGAAGAGTATAAAGAAAATGTTTGGTGTGGTAAACCACAGTCAGTAGATGAGGCCACACAAATCCCAGAACAATTTGAGAAGTCTAAAACTGTGATTAATAAAAAATAGGATGAGTTCAAAAAGAAAAATACTAGTTTTCAGTTCAAGAATAGAAAGAGACCCTTCACAAAAAATGTTCAATGTAAAAATCTCAGTTTAAAAATCAACAAGGAAGGATTATGAAAAACTAAAACCTGAAGATATTAAGTGTTGGGATTGTGGTGGCAATCATCTTCGCAGAGGTTACTTCCTCATAAAAAGAAAAAGTGGGAAAACAAGGGGTAGAAGACGAAGGAGAAAAAAAAGAAAAAATGAAAGTTTTTGCTGCAATGGACACGGGTACTATTCATAAACAAGTGTCTTTAGTAGAATTATCAGGATCTGTTAATGGTACTGATCTTGTTTTCTTGATTGATTCTAACAGTATTCACAGTTTTATTTCTCCTAAAATAGTTAAAAATTTGAATTTTTTTTAGAAACATAAACCCAATTTCAGTAGAGATGGCATATGGAAGAATAGTCCAGAAAACTGGAGCTTTAGTGGAAGACTTAGAATTTCAAATTGATAGTTTTACTTCTATGGAGTCTTTTCATGTGTTGAATTTGGGTCAATATGATTTTATTCTAGGAATGACTTGGTTAGAAAGAAATCATGCTCTTATTAGTTGTGAAAGCAAGCAAGTTTGTATTCAAGACTTTTGTAAAAATACTCATGTTCTGTAGGGAATGAAAAGACCTCTTACTTTGAAAACTATTTATGCTATTCAAGTTAGAATATGTATTAAGGAAAAATGTAAAATATTTTGTGTTGTTGTGACTGAAAATAATGGAAAAGTAGAAATAGATGTTGATGTTCATCCCTTAGTTAAAGAGTTTATGGATGTTTTTCCTTCTGGTGTTGAAGAGTTACCTCCTGGGATATCTGTTGAGCATGTTATTGACATTATTCCTGGTAGCGAACCTATTTCTAGAGTACCATATAGGTAATCCATACCTGAATTTGTTGAGTTAAAAATTCAATTGGTTGAATTGATTAAATTAGGAAAAATCAGACCTAGTGTTTCTCCATGGGGTGCTCATGTTTTGTTTGTGAAAAAGAAAGATGGCACCATGAGACTATGCATAGACTATAGGAAGTTAAATAAAGTGACTATTAAAAACAAGTATCCTCTTCCTAGAATTGGTGATTTGTTAGATCAGTTAAATGGTGCTAAATGTTTTTCTAAAATTGATCTACGTTCTGGCTATCATCAAATTAGAGTTAAAGAATATGATATTCCTAAAACTATTTTTGTACTAGATATGGCCATTATGAGTTTGTTGTGATGCCTTTTGGTTTGACTAATGCTCCAACCACTTTTATGACTTTGATGCATGATGTTTTCCATCCTTTTTTGGATGTGTTTGTGATTATTTTTCTTGATGACATTCTAATTTATTCTAAAATTGAAGAGGAACATAAAAATCATGTTAGAATGGTGTTAGAAACTTTAAGGAAGCATCAACTTTTTGGGAAACTGAGTAAATGTGAATTCTTTAAAAATGAAGTTTCTTATTTAGGCCATATTATTTCTGAAAAAGGTATTGCCCCTGATCCATCAAAAGTAAAAGTTGTAGAAGAATGGCCTATACCTAAAGATTCCTGTGAAGTTCGAATTTTTCTTGGATTATCTGGTTTTTATCGTAGATTTATTAAAAACTATTCAAGAATTGCTTCTCCACTTACTGATTTAACTAAAAAGGATAGAAAGTATTGTTGGATTGAAGAGTGTGATCTTTCTTTTAATAAATTAAAAGAGGCTTTAATTACTACACCTGTATTATGCACTCCTAATTTTTCTAAACCATTTACCATTGTTACTGATGCTTGTAATTATGGAATTGGTTGTGTGTTAATGCAAGAAAATAGAGTTGTTTGTTTTGGTTTTAGGAAATTAATGCCTGCTGAGAAAAACTACCCTACTCATGATTTAGAATTTCTTAGAATTGTTCATGCTTTAAATATTTGGAGACACTATCTGTTAGGAAATAAATTTGTCTTGAAAACTGATCATAGAGGTTTATAGTATATCTTCACACAACCCTTGTTAAATATGAGGCAGAGAAGATGGGTTGAATTGTTAAGCCAATATGATTTTGATATTCAGTATGTTCTTGGTAGAGAAAATGTTGTGGTTGATGCTTTAAGTAGAAAAAGAATTTATTGTAATGTTGTGTCTATAAAAAGAAGTCAATTTGAGGAAGTTGTAAAAGAAGATTTACCTATTGATAAATATGTTTTTGATATATATGCTAGTTTGAAAAATGGAACTAAAAATGTGCATTTACAAGATAAAATATCTCATTATTTGCTTGATAATTGTGGATTATTGTATTATAAAAATAGAATGTGTATTCCTAATCTTTTTGATCTAAAACAATGTTTGAAATATTCTCATGACATACCTATATTTTGTCATCCTGGGTTTCATAAAACTTATTCCTCTGTTAAGAAAAATTATTTTTGGCCAAAGATGAAAAAAAACATTCGTGAATATGTGCATAAATGTATGACTTGTCAAAAGATAAAAACTGATAAATGTAGTAAACTTGGTTTGTTACAACCTTTACATGTACCTGACTGGAAATGGGAATATGTTAGTATGGATTTTATTACTGGTTTTCATAAGACTAGGAATGGACATGATTCTATTCTTGTTGTTGTTGATAGATTAACTAAAATGCTCATTTTCTTCCTGCTAAAATTAAGTCTTCTTCTTCTGATGTAGCTCATTTATTTTGCAAAGTTATATTTTGTCTACATGACATTCCTAAAAATCTTGTAACTGATAGAGATCCTAGATTTACTTCTTCATTTTGGAGATCTTTGTTTGATGAGTTGGGTACTAGCTTAAACTTTAGCATTGCATATCATCTTGAGTTTGATGGCAAAACTAAAAGGATTAATAGAATTTTAGAGGACATGCTTAGGATGTATACTGGGGATAAACCTAAAAACTGGGAGCAATATTTACACTTGATTGAATTTTCTTACAATCAAGGTTATCATACTTCTACTAAGATGACTCCTTTCGAGGTTTTATATGGAAGAAATTGTGCTACCCCTATTTCTTGGTCTAATCTCAAGCATAGATCCTGGTATGGCAATGAAAACGTAAAAGAAATGGAATAAATCTTAGCTAGGGAAAAACAACATATAAAACCTTCTCAGGATAGACATAAAGAGTTTTACTGATTCTAAAAGGATTGTTAGAGAGTTTTTTGTAGGTGATAAAGTGTTTTTGAAAGTTAAACCAAAAAGGAGTTCTTTGAAGTTAGGAAAATATGCTAAATTTGCTCCTTGTTTTTGTGGGCCTTTTGAAATTACTAAAAGAATAGGAACTTTGGGATATAGATTGGCTCTAGCTCCTGAGTTCTCTAGAATTCATAATGCTTTTCATGTGAGTTTGTTGAAAATATATGTTTTTTTATGATAAGCATGTTGTGGATTGGAATAACATAACTGTAGAACCTACTTGTGAGTTTCAAATTGAACCAAAAATAATTTTGGAAACTAGAACTTAAAATCTTCAGAACACCACTTCAATCATGAAATATCTCATTCATCTCCCAAATCAACTTTGTACTCAGCTACCCTCACTTTTCCTTACCTATGCTTCAAAAGTTTTCTAGATATATCTCCTTTATTTCCCTCTTAGAAAAAATTTAGCCTTCACCCTTGTTTCAAAAATTCACTTCATTTCTATAATCAATAAGGAAAAACATTCAATACTTCAAACTCCCCTTACTTTAACTCTATAAGATTGTCCTAGAGATCCTTAAGACAATGTCACTTGCTCCAATGATACAATATCAATTCTACATGTACCTAGAAGGATCTGAATGCTTTGTTAGTTTGTGTTTAACTTTCTAGAAATGCTCCCAAATTTTCAAGTTCCCAATCTACATAAAACTCTCTATACTTCTCTTTTTAAATTCTTGGTTCCTAGGTCCTTACTAGGCCTGTCAACATACATTGTAGAGGGCTTACATGAAATACAAGAGGATTTAAGGGCACCCATTATGGAATTCTCAATATTTCCAATTTTAAATTATCAACTAATAGGAAAAAACCTAGTTTATTCACAAACTCACCATTTTTCTTAGGTTTTCTTGACTGAGCACAGTTCCTCCACTTGGAATTGTAAGAAAATCATGAAAATGCACCAATGTAACAAAAAAATTCTTCACTTATCTTCTTAAGGAATCCCACATGTTAACTTATTCTAATTTGTTTAGACTTTCTCTCCATGTTTTTTGCATTTAACCTCCAAGCCCTAGCTCTGGCTATCAAAACCCTTATTAGTCAACTTGAGAGAGAATAATTTGTTATAACTTTCATCTATGGTGGATTCAAGCTCTAAAATTTATGGTTGAGGTATATTTTAAGTGAGTTCTGATAAAAACCTTGAAAGTGGACTTGCGGAATGGGTAAAAATTATATTTTCAAGAGGGGATGGACTGATACAACGTGGAAAAAAAAGTGGTATAAACCCTTAATGGCAACATCCAGGTTTCAAATCTCATTTAAAGGAAATATTGTGTTCCTCCCCCCTTGCATGCATCATACACAATTATTCAATGGTTCTTTTTCATTATTGACTCAACATAAACACCCAACATCAGTTCAAGTTATTCTTACTTCACTGTATGATTCCTGTAAGGATTGCTCATTGTCCACTCGTTATAGGATAACATCAAGACCACTTTAATCCAAAAAGTAAGTCTAATTCACTATTCACACCTCTCCAAAAGCACACATAAAATATTTCTTGCTCACATCACACACACTTCAACATATCTTACTTAAGTATTAAAAGAAGCATCCAACCAGATAATTGAAGTTCCAATCCTACGGACTTAGCCAAAAATGACTTGAAAACTAGGATCTGTTTGATATGAAATAAGAGAAAAGAGTCCTCAACAAGAAATATAGCCAAGTTAATGTTTTATAAGATAAAAACATACACAAAACAATATTAGAGTCCTTCATTTCTTCATCATTACAATCCATTCAAAAATAGGATATTATTACTCTATCTTTCTTTTCTATCTCCCTCCTTTGCCATGTGAAATGAATTAATAAATTTCCTACACTTGTTATATTCGAACTCCTGCCTTTGGATGCATTAAAAACCCCATTGTAACTTCCCTTACTCACGCATTATGACTGACTTATAAGTTGTGACTCTTAAACATCACATTACAAGGCTTGCAACTGCCTTAATACAATATGCCAAGCATATTAACAATGCCTTACACATACATGACTCATTATACCTAATATATCTTAAGAAGAGACTCTCTAACCTTATAAAATATCTTATCACACCTAAGACAACTTTTTCAAGACCACACTACTATTACATTCATTTGAATATTCAAATTACCTTTTGGAGGGAGAACACATAGTCTGAATTTACCACCATCATTGCTGACTTAAAAGGACTCATATAAGGCATTTTGAACCTCTAAAGCTCTTGTATATATCACATTGACATCAAGCAGGTTGAATCAAACAAATGAATATTTCTTCACGGATGCCCCTGATCAGTCTCAATGAGCTTAAACATTTGTACAATGCTTGGTATACTCTAAGTAAACATTATATTTCTCGTTTGCATTCGTATATTATAAAATCCAAAAAAACAATAGAAAATGTCAAAAAATATAGTAAACTTGCTAAAATAAAAAACCATGAAAAATGATCCAAAAAATATTGACAACTGTGAAGAAATTTAAAGATAATGCACTTTTGACTACAATCATAATGATCGTTCCAGAATATCCTACGATAATCAATTTTTTGACAATTTGTATGTATACTTTCTTTACGAAAGATTTTAAATCAAACCCTCACATGTAGCATTGTTTGTGGGAAGCTCAAATCTCATGTTCTTCTTCAGATGTACCCTTGCATAGAAAACCAATGCATCAAAATTTCATATCAAACTTAAATTTCATCCAACAAGAGTGTCATTAGGAGTTTTTTAACTCTTCTCTTTAGCCAAATACAATCCTCTTGTATATCCTTTCTTGGGGTATTCAAAATTTCTTAATCTTCACTCTGAAACATATTATGTGCATAGTAAAAATTTTGTTCTTTGAAGTTGTTTTTCTTTGTTGATATTGTTAATCTAATGTAAGAAATTTCATTAGGATTATGGTTTTTATAAAACCTTGGTGTGTTTGTATTATTTTATACTTAGGATTTTCTTTTCATTTTTATCCATGTTTCTGACCAATTACATGCACTTTTCTATCATGGCTCATTGTTATCCTTGGTATAATGATGTTTATTTGTATAGTGGACTTGTTTTCAAATTTTGTTTTCATTTTAGAGAAATTGTTAGTATTTGGTTACCCTCTTGGCTCATTGTTTGTCTTGGTGTCATCACATTACTTTGTATATTACGCTTATTTTAAAGTTTTGTATTCTCTTTATGACCAATTATAGGTATTTTGTTGGAATATTAGTTCATATATAACTTTTTTGTACCCATTATATTATGTATATTGGGTTTGTTTTGAGTTTTTCTTATGTTAATTTCCTTATTACAAGTATCTTTTTAAAATCTTGTTTTGTTCTTAATTATGGTGTATATCAGTTTCTTTATATTTTAGGTTTTCTTTTGATTGTTTGTTCTTGTTTTTAACAAATTATGAGTATGTTGTAAGCATCTTAGTTCATATATAACTTCAGTGTAATCACATTACTATGTATATTGGGTTTGTCTTACATTTTCTTTTACTCTTTGATTTTGACCAATTACAATTAATTTTTTAGCATATTAATTCACATATAACTTTTGTGTATGTCATTTTACTATGTATATTGGGTTTCTTTTATTATTTACTCTATGTGTGTGTTTTGTACTTAAATATGGGGTATTCATCATGGTTTTTTAATAACCATGGTACTAAATCTATTTGTGCAATACTAAAATAGGGTGCTCTAAAATTACAATCTCTAAATGGAATGTAAGCTATGATAAAGTCATAAGATGTCCATAACAAATTACCTTACAACATCAACATATACATTATGTGTCTCATCATATAAGGAAATTCATAAAATATCAAAAAATAATCATGACATCATCAAATATAGATATCAATGTCCATATCAAGTGTTTATGTTTCAAAATGGCATCTACATATAAAAGTGACATCAATATCATCAATATATAAAAATGTGTTCCTTCAACATGAGGCATATAAAAAAAATGCACTATATCCATATGCCATACATCAATTCATATATCACTCTCTCCAACACTGGGACTTCCTAGTCTCTCATCCCCACCCCTACAGGATAATATCTAAACTTATTTGAATGATATAAATGGGCTTTCGTGATATTTATTTCATGGTAGATCTACTGCATGGTCACTGACTAAATCCTGTACCCCTATGGACCTAAGGAAATGCATCCTCATATAAGGATATTTAATATCCCATGTCCTCAGATATAGAAATAACATCCTGTAACACATCACCCATCCCACCTGCATCTACCATAAAGAAATAGAAAATATCTTTCTACTAATAGTTATTGTACCTATAAATATAACCCATATCTCTATAATAAACTACTATAAGAATGAGGCATGTTGATCCATCTTTGTCATTAACTGAGATAAATGTGTAGTAACATGCTCTCTCTCTCTCTCTCTTGGCCTTTACTGGATGTAGTCGTAATAACTATATATGCAACATAATCAGGATAACATCCCACTCTTGTATAACTCTATCTCTCTAATTCTGTAATATAATATTAATAATAGATGGTCTTGGTGATGGCCCAAATGAAATTTATCCCCTGAAATCCTTTTCTTCCTCATATCCCCAACCATAATAACCACTTGCATCCCCATATCCTAACCCCGGTCAATCTCCATGTCATCCTACTAGAATCAGTGGCATTAGTGGTGTTAAATAAACCTTTAATGGAACATGTATCTATAATGGGACCTCCATAAGAACCTGTACATGAAAATAAAATGGAACCATTATCTGTACTAGAAAGTAAGATAGAACCTGAGTAATATAAAATTGTACCTATACTTGTACCTGGGTCAAAGCATATAACTGTGTCCCACTTTTTTGTAGTTTTTGTACTTTCAGCAAACTATGTTTGACAACCAAAACATTACCAAACATGCATTTTTAAGTGGCTATAAATACCAAGGTGCAGGGCATTCAAAATTTACCTGATTTTTTAAATTTTTATAGTATTTTTTAATTATTTATTTACTAGTCAGATTTTAAAATATTTATGGCCACAAAGTGGGACACACTTGTATGCTTTGACACACCTGTATTGGATCCTGGCCATGTAGCTAATCCTTAGCCTCTGACTGACCAAGTATACATCCACCTCTACATCTTCTCTGCTATAATCCACCCCTAGACTTTTTTATACCAAATTTTATATCCTTAAGTGAAATCTTAATACACCAGAGCATATTACCAACATATCATACAATGTATTTTATTATGTTATATTGATCATCTATATTGTATTGTGTGTTCCAAAAATTTCATATCCCCATACTTTATCTAATCCATGCACCAAAATATGTAGTCTCTCACACAATCCATGCATACTAGTGTTCCCCTCTAACTATGTTCAGTGTCACTCCCAGTTGTCTCATGGCCATATCTGAACTATATCTCTCTATGATGCACTCATGAATCTTGATCATATAATTATAAACCTCCATATTTAAAAACTCTATATCATCTGTATTCCATCTGTACTACCTTTATGGTCTCCATGTGACCATGCGTAGGTGTAAATCATCAAAGGCACATATATAAAATTCAATCTCACCTTGATGTCCCTTGTGACCAGTACTTAGAATATCCCATCCAAAATCCAAATGCTCCTTTGGATTTTCATTCCTCAAAATACCTAATGGTTGGCAAATGACAATGTGATCCCATGAACAAATCTTAAATAATGTAGCAATGCCAAGTCTACTCTGCTCTTTGTAAACAACTAAATGTAGGCATCCATATAAATGAGCTAGAAAAAAAGGCCCCCATGTAGAAACTATCGCCCCCATCAAATTTACAACTACGTGAATCAAACCCAACTTAAAATGACTACCCATCCTATGAGGAAGAAAATAGTCAATTATAAGATCCATCATGTAAATAAAATATTAATCCACTTTCATATCAACTCATATGAATAATTTTTAACCAATGAATCTCCTCTACAACTCACATTGACATTAAGGAGGTCAAATAAGACAATTGAATGTTTCTTCAAGGATGTTCCTGCATCATTCTCTTAAGGTGAAGAAAATAAGTCCATCATATGTTTTACTTACAGCATCATGTTCTTAGCTGATTCTTCATCCTTGTAGCTTTTCTATAGTCTTATCTTCTTGTTGTAACCATATTTTTATCCTTCAATTCCACCAGGGTCCCTTATAACATGTACTAGTCTTCCTTTTCTTTAATTCTCTTCAATTTCTCTTTCTTATTCATCTTCACTCTCATCAATTTGTATTTCCTCATACCTACACATAAAAATGTTAAAATAGTAAAATTATGTGTTTCTTCATGTTCCATAATACATTCCATCAATATATACTTCAATCCTAACTTGTATTCATCCCATGTATCATCAAGATCTTCATATTTCTACTCTTTGACTATTTCATGGTCGATTTTCATGATATTGAGTATATTCTTATATTCCCTTATTAGGTGATCTTTATAATTATTTCTATCTCTTAACTTCTGATTTATTCTATAAATATGCATCACATGCCTCTTAAATTTCCTTTTCATAATAAATTCAAAATGATATGTAGGTTTTCTCATCATCTTTATCAACTGCTCTATGTCTTCTCCAAAATTCCTCATCTTTGAATTCATCTACTATTCATGTCTATTATGATTCTATATTTTTTATTCTTCTCTCTTCTTATTCTCTATCTTTTCATGCTTCCTCTTATGGCTAAGAAACTTCCAAAAATTCAATATTTCTTCCTCTGGGTCCATTTCTTACACAAAATATTTTTCTTGACCTTTCCCTCAGCACTTCTCCTTCACCTCACGAGGTATTTTGATGTGTTTTTATCTCTTTTCACTTCTTTATCTTCTCTTACTTCACTACACACACATCAAAATACACTGTTAGCCATAGAAGTATATATATTCACTCTTCAATAATAGTATATAACCAAAAATCCATGCTCTAATACCACATGATGTAGAGAGAAATTTAAATTTAATTAGATAACTGATTATAAAAGGACTGGAAACCATAAACTCTCAGAGTCTATGTAAAGAGGATCTTTCTATCAACCCTATAATGGCTAAAACTTGTCTTAATTTTTCAACTTTTCCTACTTACATTATAATATTATGGATCGATTTATAATACCCACACAATGTTCCTTACACTCTTCAAAACAACACTCAAATCATGAACTATCTCATTCATCTCCCAAATCAACTTTATACTCAGCTACCCTCACTTGTTGTTACTTATGCTTCACGGGTTTTCTAGATATATCTCTTTTATTGTCCTCTTACATGAATTTTAGCCTTCACCCCTATTTCAAACACTCACTTAATTTTTGTAATCAATAAGGAAAAACATTCAATACTTCAAACTCCCCTTACTTTCACTCTACAAGACTATCCTAGAGACCGTTAAGAGAATGTCACTTTCTCTAACAATACAATATCGATTCTACATATACCCAGAAGGTTCTGAATGCATCTTTAGTTTCCATTTGACTATCTAGAAATTCTCTCAAAATTTCAAGTTACCAATTTACATACAGCTATCTATACTTCGCTTTTTGCATGATTGCTTCCTAGGTCCTTACTAGGTATGTCAACATACACTATCACCAATATATTTATTTATAGAGGGATTACATGAAATAAAATAGGATTTAAGGGCACCCAATATGGACTTCTCAATATGTTCCAATTTTAAATTATCAACTCTAAGGAAAAACCCTAGTTTATTCACAAACTCACCATTCTTGTTAGGTTTTCTTGACTATGCATAGTTCCTCCACTTTGAATTTTAACAAAATCATGAAAATGCACCAATGTAACTCAATTTTTCTTCACTTATCTTCTTAAGTACTCCCACATGTTAACTTCTTATAATTTGTTCAGAATTTCTCTCCACATTTTGTGTATTTAAACTCCAAGCCCTAGCTCAAACTTTCAAAACCCTTATAAGTCAACCCGAGAGAGAATAATTTATTATAACTTTCATCTATGGTGGATTCAAGCTCTCAAATTTATGGTGGAGGTATATTTTAAATGGGTTCTACTAAAAAAATTTAAAGTGGACTCAAGGAATGAGTATAAATTATCCTTTAAAGAGGGGATGAATTGATACTACATGGCAAAAAAAGTGGTATAAACCCTCAATGGAAACATCAAGGTTTCAAAGCTCATTCAAAGGAAATATTGTGTTCCTTACCCATTCCATTCATCTTACATAATTCTTCAATGGTCCCCTTTCATGCTTGACTGAACATAAACCCTGAACATCAATTCAAGTTATTCTTACTTCACTATGTGGTTCCTCTGAGGATTGCTCATTGTCCACTCATTATAGGATAACATCAAGACCACTTTAATCCAACAAGTAAATCTTATTCACTATTCACACTTCTGCAAAAGCATGTATAAAATCTTTCTTTCTCACATCACACACAATTCAACATATCTTCGTTAAGTATTAAAACAAGCATCCAACCAAAGCATTAAAGTTCCATACCTAAGGAATTAGCCAAAGATGAATTGAAAACTAGGATTAGTTTGATATGAAAGAAGAAAAAAGAGTCCTCAACAAGAAATATAGTCAAGTTCATGTTTTGTAAGAGAAAAACATTCAGAAAACAACATTAGAGTCGTTCATTGCTTCATCATTGCATTCAATTCAAAAAAGGGATATTATTACTCTATCTTTCCTTTCTTTCTCCATCCTCTACCACATGGAATGAATCTTAAAATTTCTTGACACTTGTTATATTTGATCTCCTACCTTTGGATGCATTAAAAACCCCATTGTAACTTCCCTTACACATGCATTATGACTGACCTATAAGTTGTGAATCTTCAACATCACATTACAAGCCTTGCAACTGCCTTAATATAATATTCCAAGAATATTAAGGATTAGTTAAACATACATGACTCATTATACCTACTATCCCTTAATAATAAACTCTCCAACCTTATAAAATCTCTTATCACACCTAGGACATATTTTTCAAGACCACACTGCTATTACACTCATTTGAATATTCAAATTACCTTTTGGAGGGAAAACACACATTTTGAATTTACCACCTTCTTTGCTGACTTGAAAGGAGTCATATGAGGCATTTTGCACCTCTGAAGCTCTTGTATAGATCACATTGACATCAAGGAGGTTGAATAGTATAATTGAATGTTTCTTCAAGGATGCCCCTTCATCAGTCTCAATGAGATTAAACATTTGTATAATGCTTGGTATACTCTAAGTAAAAATTATCTTTCTCATTTGCATTCGTATATTATACAATCCAAAAAAATAATATGAAATGTCAAAACAATTAATAAACATGCCAAAAAAAAATGAAAAATGTTCCAAAAAATTACAAAACTTGCGAAGACACTTAAAGATAATGCACTTTTGACTACAATCAAATTGATCATTCTAGAATATCCTATGATTATCAATTTTCTTACGCTAAGTATGTATCCTTTCTTTGGGGAAGACGTTAAATAAAAACCTCGCATGTAGCATCATTTTTGGAAAGCTTAGATCTCATGTTCTTCTTCAGATGTACCCTTGCATAGAAAACTAATGCATTAAAATTTCAGATCAAACTGAGATAGCATCCAACAAGAGTGTCATGAGGAGTTGTTTAACTCTTCTCTAGCCAAATCCAATCCTCTTGTATGTATCCTTTCTTGGGGTATTCAATTTTTCTTAATATTCACTTTGGAACATATTATGTGCATAGTCAAATGTTGTTATTTAAAGTTGTATTGATTTTTTTCTATTTTTAATCTATTGTAAGAAATTTCATTAGGATTATGGTTTTTATGTAACATTTGTGTGTTTGTATTATTTAATGCTTAGGATTTGCTTTTTATTTTTATCCATGTTTTTGACCAATTACATGGAATTTTCTATCATGGCTCATTGTTATCCTTGGTATAATGATTTTGCTTTGTATAGTGGACTTGTTTTCAAATTTTGTTTTCATTTTAGACCAATATTTCGTATTTGGTTACCCTCTTGGCTCATTTTTTGTCTCGGTGTCATCACTTTACTTTTTATATCAGGCTATTTTTAAAGTTTTGTATTCTCTTTATGAAAAATTATAGGTATGTTTTTGGAATATTAGTTCATATATAACTTTGTTGTACCCATTATATTATGTATATTGGGTTTGTTTTGCATTTTGCTTATGTTAATTTTCTTATTACAAGTATATTTTTAAAATATTGCTTTCTTCTTAATTATGGTGTATATAAGTTTCTTTATATTTTAGGTTTTCTTTCCATTGTTTGCTATTGTTTTAAAAAAATTATGAGCATGTTGTAAGCATCTTAGTTCATATATAACTTTGGTGTAATCACATTACTATGTATATTGGGTTTGTCTTACATTTACTTTTACTCTTTGCTTTTGACCAATTCCAATTAATTTTTAAGCATCTTAGTTCACATATAACTTTTCTGTACGTCATTTTACTGTGTATATTGGGTTTGTTTTATCATTTTCTCTACGTGTGTTTGTTATACTAGCATATGCGGTATTCATCATCGTTTATCAATAACCATGGTACTAAATCTATTTGTGCAATACTAAAATAGGTTGCTCTAAAATTACAATATCTAAATGGAATGTAAGCTATGATAAAGTCATAAGATATCCATAATAAATCACCTTACAACATCAACATATACATAATGTGTCTCATCATATAAATAAATTTGTGAAATAACAAAAAATAATCATCACATCATCAAATGTATATATTAATGTCCATATCAAGTTTTTATGTTTCAAAATTTCAGCTACATATCAAAGTTCCATCAAGATCATCAATATACAAGAATGTGTTCCTTCATCATGAGGCATATACAAAAAATAAACTATATCCATATGTCATACATCAATTCATATATCACTCTCTCAAACGCTGGGACTTCCTAGTCTCTCATCCCCACCCCTGAATGATAGTATCTAAACTTATTTAATGGATATAAATGTGCTCTGTGATATTTATTTCATGGTAGATCTATTGCATGCCCACTAACTATAGCTTGCACTCGTATGGCCCTCAGGAAATTCTTGCTCTTATAAGGATATCTAATATCCCACCTCCTCAAATATAGAAATAACATCTTGTAACACATCACCCATCCCACTTGTGTCTACCATAAAGCAATATAAAATATCTTTCTACTAATAGTTATTGTACCTATAAAGCTAACCCATATCTCTACAATCAACTACTATAAAAATGAGGTATGTTGATTTATGTTTGTCATTAACTGATGTATATGTGTAGTAGCATGCTCTATCTCTTAGCCTTCACTGGATGTACTCATAACAACTATATATGCAACATAATCATAATAGCATTCCACTCTCATCTAAATCTATCTTTCTAGGCCTGTAATATAATCTTAACAATAGAGGGTGTTAGTGATGGCCCAAATAAAATTTATCCCCTGAAAATCCATTTCTTCCTCATATCCCCAACCATAAAAACCACTTGCATCCACATATCATTTGATTATGGATGCAATCTAACCCTCCATGCTAAAACCGTGACAGTGGTAGGATTTCCAGTGTCAAAGGCATGGCGGGCAGTCTATCTATTTTTTCTTCTGCACGACAAAGGACATGAATTTTTAAGGCATGGATACTTCCACGTCCTGTATAATTCCATCTTCCACCATCGATCTTTATGCATTGTTTTGACCCTCCCGCCCCTGTCGACTTGTTATTTTCCTACTGAAAAAACAACATGAGTAAACATTGATGCATGGCTTTCATGGCGGTGTGAAATGAGTTCTCGAGTAGAGGGCTTTCATGGCTTCTGCTTTTGCTATTCCTTCCCAACAAGGAGAGTATCCCGTGTTCATCTTCCTACATGGCTACCTGCTCCTCAATTCCTTCTACACCCAACTCCTGCAACACATCGCTTCCCACGGATACATCACAATCGCGCCTCATGTATGGATATTTTCAACTATTCCTCTGCTAAATGTTTGTTTCTCTACTCTTAAGTTGTGAATGTATACGACAGTGGGAGTCGATGCCATGCCGGAAATAGCAGATGTCGTGGCCATCACCGTCGGGCTTACTCACTTTCTGTCGAAATAGGTGCGCTGGGATTTCCAAAACACTGGTAGTAGGTGGTCACAGTTACCGCAGAAAAGCAGCCCATATGGTTTATCAGCCCCCCAAATCATTTTCTGTCAAGACAAAGCGTCCAAGCATAATATAATGCTGAAGATATATTTATTTATGTGGTTTTGCAGTTTATGTGAGGAAAAATGAGAAGCGTCGATCAATGGGAGGAGACAACTGGCAGCAGCCGCATAGGGCAAGTCACGACACTGGTTTCCATGAAACCCCACCACCTTCCTTTGATTTACAGAGTAGCTAACACTAACTTTTCCGGTTATACGTATAGTGCCATAAATGTCAGTGTTTGTTTCTAGATTTATTAGCTCTTTTTTGTCAGAAAAGAAGGGCCATGAGAGTCCATGATGCAATACCGGTGTTGAAAATGTTATCTATTGAATAAGACCGTCTCTGTCTTTTGGAATATGGAATCCTAGTAGTTTTAGGTTTGGAAGATAAAATATATCGTTTCAGGTGAATGGATGCAGTTTCAGTTTTAGAGTTTGTAGTAGGCTTATAGGAGCATCTCGTGGAAGACGCTGCAAGAGGTAATGTAATATGTATTTGTATTTGTTGCATATGATTTGTTAGTCATAAATGACAACCGTTCCACATTGTGTAACAACAAAATAATGGAAAAAATATAGGTTATACATTTTTGTGGATTGTATTAGTGGTCAATATGTGCAGTTGATGTGATCTCCAAACATATTTATTAGAATGTAATTCAGTAATTGTATAATGTATTCTATGGGAAAACACATTTTGTATTTCAATAATAAGAATAATGTTTACTAAGTCCCTATAAGACTGAGCAGTTTTAGGTCATTTTGACTTTTGGTCTATTTATTTCTAAGGCTATTTTTATGCTTGGAACACAAGCCCATCGTGTCGTTAGAGGCTAGATTTTTGTCTTTGGATGTTGTTCATCGCTTCAGTATGAAGCATGGTTATATAACAATGGGTGTGCCATCGAGTGGGGCGTAGATTAATTATTACAAATATTGGGCGTGGTACGAATTCAAAGAAAATTTTACGAGCCTAGCGTTTGTATACATGGAGGATTGGAAACAAGGACATAATTGAGTGTCACAAGACAGGGCTCCCAGTTTGGGTTTCAAGGCCATTCGTCCTCTTGAATAGGAGAGGAACTTTTGTCAAGGGAAGGATACTTCATTGCGCCTATTCATTTGGAAACTATAGCGATAATTACGCCAAATGTTGTTTCTTACAATGGGGTGGGCATGGTGGGAATTTGATAGCAGTCACATATATCAACAATGGATAGGGAGGGGCAGATGACGTCGAAGAATGGCCCATGTGGAGTTGTCCATCTCCTATGGCTGACACGATACAATGGCACCATTCAACGACATATTATTTTTTATGTTTGTTTCATTGTTTGCATGCATTATTCAGATCAGAATTGATAACTCCCATGTTTAGCTTATGGCTTTGAGCATGGAAAGGTTAGAAGTAATGGTAAATGCTATTATGATGGATGAAGTAGAACCAAAAAAGGACCTGATATGGTAGGCCAAGGCATGCACATGCTTGTAGATCCGGTCAATGAATTCTTTTCTCTTGCTTTCAAGATTGAACAACTTTCTTGCAGAGTGGAGTTCCATGAAAAAATTCTCCTCGATAGCCCTACACTCCCATTCTTTTATGAATCATACTGCAACCATCACCGTAGAGTAGGGTGGGGAAGGTGTCAAACCTCATAAAGAAAAAGAGGCTAAAAACAAGGCTCATCCCATGTTGCATCTAAGGATATCAGCTAGGGTGTGGTCTCATGTACATTGTGTATAAGCTCGAAGTAGAATAATCCACCCCAAATCAGAGTCCACATACTCCACCCTCTCGATGGTGCTCTCGCCAAAATTTGCTATCGTTCATTATTTCTCAAACAGTCATGAAAAACCTTATTTAAAGTTGGCATGACACCGTTACAAAAGCTAAAACAATATTCGTTTCTCCCTTGTAGATGAAGCATATTTAGCAGCGAATTCATCACTATTTCAGGGTTGTTACTCATCAAAAAATCCAAAGTGGTTGGCATAAAGTCCCTCGCAAAAAACCACAAATTATATTAAATAATTTCAGCCAGGGTATCCAACAAATTCAAAGCCTTAAAGCTTTTTCTTCCCTCAGATAGGTCTACAAGCTCATTGGAAAATCGTCTTTATAACCTATGTTCAAGTCAGCGATGAAATTCAATTGGAATCATATGGGAATTTTAAAGAATAAATATAACTTGAAATTGCATCCTAATCCCCATGATAAGTATCATCCATAATTACATGTTGCAAGGTGTTTTCTCAAGTGGAGTGAACCCACCCACCACTGACACGTGGCGGATCCATGAATGGATGAGATCACGTTGGGGAGGACTTTAAAGCTTAGACATGTTTCAACCGTCGATCACATCTCCCGTCGCTAATACTTGCCGCTATGAACAATGGTGTATATGAAAAAGGAAAGGTCGTTGAAGTACAATCTCCAACAAACCATCTCTTGGAGATGAAACCCTAAAAAGGATGAGCCACAATTTTAACACGAAAGTAGGGAGAGCTGGAGAAAACCCTAATCTATGGTGTCGTAACAAGGTGAGAGATCAAGATAGCATAGGGAAATGAAAGTGGTTGCATGGTCGCTGAAAAACGAATGATGCATATATTAATGCCAATGTTGTCTCCTCCAAGAAAGAAAGTAAATGTGAGAGATAAGCCACGAAATTTCTTAAGTTGCAGGTTTTGCAGGGATGGTTAATTAGATGAATGTTTCTTGAAATTTGTTGGACTTTCAAGAGATTAGCTAATAGAAATGGCGGAGAGGCATGCTACGTATATGGTCTATAGAGGTCTTTGTGTGAGGTACCATGTGAATAATGGCAACAAACTCAGGATGATAAAGTGCAAGACAGATAATGGATAATTATTTATTATTGTTTGTACGAAGCTTCTTTTCCTTCATCTACTCGATCCTAGAAGTATAAACGGGGCCTACAAAGTGCTCTAAGAAACAAGCGGTTTCAAACATGAAGCTTGTTTGATTTCTACATTTTTTTTTATTTTTTGCACCTTTAAGCAAAAATTACACATGTTAATAATATAAACTCAATTATCAATTATTCTTCAAACATCATTGATTTTCTTGCACTTACTCAAGCTTGGAATTGTAAAGTGGGGCTACAAAGTGCTCCAGGAAACCAAACATTTTGATTGAGTTTTGAACATAGAAATTTGTAGATTTTCCCATTAATTATTTTTTCCCCTTTAACCATAAATTCCACTCACATGAATAATCGTACCAAGATTGAGTCAATAAAGTGCATGTAATTTATTCTCACTTGTCTGTTTCCAACTTTTTGTCATTGTCTTCATATTCATATAAATAATCAAATGTTGCCTAATCAAATATTTTGAAATTGTTCCCAGTAAGCTTTCAACCTTGGAACCTATTGTATTTTCCTTTTTGTTTAATTTTCCCCCCTCTAAGAAAAGTTTTTGCTCATCGCACATTGTTTGTTTCCTTGCACTTGATTGAGCTTAGAATTGTAAAGGGGGTGGGGTACAAATTTCTCCTTGAAGAAAGTATTTCAATTAGGTTTCAAACATGGAACCTCTTCAAATTTCCCCATTTTTTAGATTGTCCCCTAAAAGTGCATAGTGTGCTCACGTGAATATTGCGAGCAAGATAAACATAGTTTTATGGAACATAATGCATTTCTCCTCACTCAAGCACCTTCTTTATCAACCCATATCCTTTCCCTCTTTATCATTTCCTCAACACTTACTTCTTCCCTCCATCACATCCAACATGTCCATTCTTCAGAGGCAAGGTTGTCAACTTAAAGACAACTTCGTGCATCCATGCTCAAATTTATTGAAGATGAGTTAAATTTCGAATGCGTGGAGTCCATTCAAGCTCAAGACATTGCCTTTGATTCTGATTTTTTCAACTCTGGAAGTGTTAATTCTCGAGTCTAGAAGACTGATCGCCGCCATTTTTACCTCCTATGCACATGTGCCGAATCTACACTTCGTAGATTTGACATTTGTTCAAAATAAGATGGTCTTGAAGATAGAACACCGCCATATGAACATCCTTCCCACATGTAGTGAACCTATACTTTGCATATTTCAAAACGTTGCACCATTTAAATGTACATAATTGTGGCTTTTGATAGTGGCGGGATTCAATGCTTGCCACTTTGAAGAAAGCCAATGTGTCACAAATCCGGTGATTTAGTTATGGATCTACCAAATCAACAAGGTATGGAAATATGGTGGCTACAATGTTTTACCCAAAGCCGCAAGAACCTATTGAAGTCAACTAATTTTTAGCAAGTTCGAACCCCCCTCGCTCTGACTTCTCCATTCATTGTTGACTGTCACCCTTTGTGAATGTTATTTTCAAACAATGAACCTTTTAAATGCCAATATAAGTCACTAATGAGAGTTTTTCCCTCTAATGCTTGACATTTTTGAACACATCAGCTAAATCGCCATTACTCATGTTCATCAATTAGGTTGTGTGTACCACACCAAACACTAAAACTTTGATTTCTAGCATTTGTCACCCCAAGCCATTTCTCTTGCTCTGAGCCGAGTAATGTTCACCAAGATTAAACTCCTCCTTTCACTTTGTCTTCATTGACCATTACCACATCCTACGCCAACATCTTGCACTACATTGTAAAAAAAAATTCTACATGTCAACTCCATATTCTACACATGGTTTTCCTTCCTTTTCATTCACATTTCAACTACTTTCATTTAAATAAATTCCAACGATGGTTAATCCTCTATATCATTACCACCCATTACACCTCTACCCACCCTACTTATATTTGTTTCTTTTCCACTATCACTTCCTCCTTATACCCGAAAAATCAAATAGCTTAACCAACACTACTCCGCTTCTCTATTCCCTTCCCCTTTGCACATATAGTTCCTCCACCGCATCCCTTTCGGCGACTTGTGTGTGATTGCTAGTTTTTATACCGAATTATATATCGGTATTTGGAATCTTAGTACACCAGAGCATGATACCTGCATACCCTATAGTGTATTATGTTATCGTATATTGATATCTATATTGTATTCTGCATTCCACACTTGTGGTATCACATCCCTAAATTTTCATCTCCATATCCTTAATCTAATCCATGCACCAAAATATATTGTCTCTCACACAATTTTTGCATACTAGTGTTCTTCTCTAACTAATTTCGGTGTCACTCCCATTTGTCTCATTGCCATATCTGAACTATATCTCTCTATGATGTGCTCATGAATCTTAATCATATAATGATAAACCTCCATAGTTAAAAACTCTATATCATCTATATTCCATCTGTACTACCTTTATGGTCTCCATGTGACCATGCGTAACTGTAGATCATCAAAGGCATGTCTATAAAACTCAATCTCACTTTGATGTCCCTTGTGACCAGTACTTACAATGTCCCATATAGAATCCAAGTGCTCCTTTAGATTTCTATCCCTCAAAATACATAATGGTTGAAAGATGACAATGTGATCCCATGACCAAATCTGAAACAACGTAGCAATGGCCAAGTCTACTCTGCTCTTTGTAAACAACTAAATGTAAATCATCTATATAAATGAGCTAGAAAACAAGGCCCCCATGTAGAAACTATCGCCTCCATCAAATTTACAACTATGTGAATCAAACCCAACTTAAAATGACTACCCATCTTATGAGGAAGAAAATAGTCACTGATAAGATCCATCATGTAAATAAAATATTGATCCACTTTCATATCCTCCATGCATTGATATAAGTGTATGGCCATCACCTCCCTTTGTATATCCTCCAGTATAAACATAGACCAAATGTGTACCCAAATTTTTGTTGTCATCCCATCCCACTTTACTAATCTTCTTGTATTGAAATTCTTAGGATCTGATAAACATTATCGAGTGTCATGGTAATCTCTCTTATGGGTAGTCGAAAAGTCAAGCTCTTACTATTCCATCTCTCGGTAAGTGCGGTCAACAAACAATGATCTAGTATGATGTATAACAACTGAGCTATGTATGTAATACATGTTACCTCTAATAACGTGCATAATTGTCACCTCTTTATTTATGTTATATGTATCTTAAATGACCATTTCCGTCCACGGTGCTATCATATGTCCAGTGCTGATAACCTATCACAATATCAAATCAGGAAAACAATGTTAGATTCTAATTCATCAATTTCAACTTCTACCTTTCTTATACTTCATATTAAATATGCTATCACACCTATTAATAGGATAACGCATATACTTATATGCTACCGCATCCACACGAGCATGTATCCTTCAACGCTAGCACATTCACACTAGCGCGTATACCTCTATGTTAGTACATCTATGCTATTCTACACCTTCTAACACATTCTACACTCGGTATGCTTTTACATCTACACTAGCACATACAATAGTATACTAATGCACATTGCGAGTTACATTAGCGCACCGAAGCGCAGGTGCTAGTGTCAAAATCTAACTATTTCCTAGCTTTAATCAGAAAGAAAATCACTTTCAAAGTATTGTTTTTCACTACATATATCGCCTTGTCTTTGTGTACCACCCATCCTAACTCTCAGACATCATCTGCATGGTGTTTACACTGTGAATGTCAACGCAGTCTATCTTCAAAATCAAAGAATAAATTTCAAATAAGGGGAAAATGAACTCTAATAGGAAAAATAAACTGTCATTCTTTCTAACCCTCCCACTCATTTATTTATACGCTGCTACTAACCATAATTCCTCTCTTTTTCCCTCCATGACTAATTCAATCACTTATTTTCGATCTTCTGTTTCTCCTATCAATGTTTGTCCATGACTTATTCTCTCTCACCTTCTTAAGGAGGAAATCCAATTTACTAATTCAGACTTGTTGTGGCATCCAAATGCTTCATTGGGGAAAATTAGGAAGTCCTTACCACTTCCTTATCATTCCTCCATCATTTCACATGTTTCAATTATATATAAAGTGATATTAATTTGTAATAAAATTGTAAAAAGAGGTAAATGTAGGCACCCCCAAATTATAGCTACACATTGTAAATGTTCAAAATCCGATTCCAACCATTTTCCATTTCTACAATGAATTTAAGTAGTTATATTTTCATCCTATCACCCGCTTAACTAATATTTGTAGCTAATTTAATATCAAATTAAATAGATAAATCCACATGTCCACTTCTATATTTAAATAAATTAAATAATCCTCAAATCCTATCCATCTCCCCAACTCAAGATGAAACAAGTCATGAATAAATCTAAATATCATTATTTTAATCAAGAGGATGTATTCAAATTGAATCAAATTATTTTTTTTAGTTAACAAAATCTATTGTCCAAGTCATGGAAATCTATAAACCCACCTTCTTCCAAACGCTAACTATTCATGAAAATTTTGGGTGAATAAAGTAGCATATATGAAATTAAAAATCAAAAACATGTGCAACCCCTTGCTAACTCATCCATGACTCACACATATAAATCAAGAACAAAAGTCGACCACTCCAATTAATCTGGATTATCAACTGAACAAGCTTAGTCACATTTAATTATCTACAAACCATATCAATCATAACTTAGCTTGCGGATTCACTTTCCTCAACTATAAATCAATGATCGATCCTTTGAAAAATATCTACAAATATATTTGAGAGTTCATGCTGCTATTTTGAATAATAACTTTGTGAATCAAATCAATTTCTCATACTTTTATACTACCTAAATCACATCAAAATCCAATCTTAATGTTTGTGCCTTAATAATCCTTACATTTAGAGTGCTTGGATCATCCAAAAATCAATCAACGATCAAAACTAAAATATATCTAATAAAGATTGTCTCTAAACCTTTTTCTTTCAGTCAAATCTAATATTATGTTTCTTTGGGATCTACAATGGAAGGTTCACATTTGCTTTTTTATATATTTTCCTTTTTATTTGTGTTTTCCATGGAATAAAAACTTGAAGAAAGTGGTTGGGTTATGGTGACTTAAATCTCACAAGGATGCACAAGTCACCATGGGAGGGTCATAACAGGGAAATCATAAAGGACACGAAGAGAAGGATTAAGCACATGGTTTTAAGGTAGGCTCATTCAATAAGGAATTCGAGACTATAAAATCCAATAGTCTGAAGGTGGTTATATCACTCACTCAATCCACTTGTACTAGATCTCAAGTATTAAGTATCTCAAATTTCTCATGCATAAGTATCTAACGATTAACACAAATCTTGCATTATATTTTTAATTAAATATGGTTGTGTAGAATATATACAATGGAAGGAAGGATTATAGGGAACAATATAAGGAATTTTTATCTTAAATTTACCCCCTCAAGGTAAATTCGATAACTTGCATGATTCCATGAGGATTGAGCAAGAAAAAATGATGGAAGGACAAAATTTGGATTTTTGGGGGTCCCTTTGGCTCTTCTCTAACATCCATGTCCAAGAAAAACCCAAGAAGTTAGAAAAACTTGCAAAAAAATTCGAAAAATGGGCTTCGTTTCGTGTATTATGGGTAAATCAAAGTTTTACGTCCCAGAAAGTGTAAGTTCACATAGAACAGCTGGGATCCTAAAAGTAGAAATGTCCATAGGCATTTCAAATCAGATAAACTGGATATTTTGTCCCGCATTGTCTGTTGGACGACGGGATAGGAGGGACCCAAAAACCTGATTTTCATGAAATGGCCGAAGTAGAAAGGTTCAATGAAGTTGGGTCAAAATGTCCCAAGCCACACATGGGAGATTGTAACATGCAGTACCCACATAGCCAAAAAATCTGCAGTCAAAGAGTAAATCAATAAAATCAAAGGTTTTTGTCCCGCGTGGTCCACGAGGTAGTTGGGACACTAGGACACGAGTTAGCTCAAAGGCTGAAATAGCCGATCGGAAATTGATGTAGGTGGAGAGGAAGTCAATGGCCCTGATGGCTCGGTCAATAGAGGGACAGACGGGACATCAAAATCCAAAATCTCCATAGAAAGAGGGAATAGGAAAAAGAGGAGAAGGGATGCCCAGATGGTCCAAGTATGTATGGGACACGAGTTCACCGAAGACTCGATTTTGCCAAAAATGCTGCAGAATTAGGCTTGTGAGTGGATCAAAGATTTTCATTTGGGACAACCAAGACAAAAGGACCCGAAATAGCTAAAATGACCGCATCTAACGGAAAACAGTGCAAGTCAGAGCCCAAACTTCAAACGGCCATAACTTTAATGTAATCACTTTCAAGTTTTCTTTCCTCATAGCTGCACATAAAAAGGGTTAAAAAATAAAATTATATGTTCCTCCATATTTCATAATGGCTTTCACAACTATATACTCCAATCCTAACTTGTGTCATCAAAATCTTCATATTTATGCTCTTTCACCATTTCATGCTTAATTTTCACTATCTAAAGCTACATTAAATCTACATTTTTTTTATTTTTTTATCCACACATGTCCATGAAGTTACCTCTGTCTCTGCTGCAGCTGGAAATTTAACAATACCATGCACTTCATCCAACCAATCTTTAAAAATATCATAAATAGCAAGTTCAAAATCGTCATTACAATCTCGGTTACAAGCCTCAAATGCACAATTATCATCACTTTTTATAATTTAAATTAATTAACCGACTCCATGTTCAATCTCAAGTAATAAAGAATCAATTGTGCTCTCCTTGCATTCTGATTTTTCAAATCTTACCTCTTGAATTTGAGTGCTTTCTTGGAGTGTTTCTCTCTTTCCTTCTCACCACTTATCTCCTTCTTCTTCCATGCCATATTCACTTCCTTTTACCTTGTTTGTAACTTTAAGAAGTCTTATTTATCTCTCTTATACTACTTTTGTTTACTTGTTCTCACCATCACTTGATCTTTCTTATCATCCTCTTTTGCTATTGTTGTTGATTTCTGCCACCAAACAAGAATAATGTAACCATTACTAAGAATTGGTTTAAATATCTCTTCCTCTATCCTATTTTCTTCATTCTTTATTTTTCCTTCTAATTTGTTCTTCCTCATCATTTATCTCTCTTAACCTTTGATTTATTCTAGCAATCTGCATCACCTGCCACTAAACTTTGCTTTTCACAAAAAATTCAAAATCATGTCTTTGTTTCCTCATCATCTTTGTAATTTATCTATTTCTTCTCTTAGCTTCCTCATCTTTGACTCCATCCACTCTTCATGTATCTTTTACTTCATTCTTTTTATTTCTTCTATCTTCTTCTTCTCTATCTCTTCCCATTTCCTCTTATGGCTAAGCATCTTCCACAAGTTCACTATTGCTTACTAAGAATCCATATTTTACACAGATAAGTTTATTTTACCTTTCCTTACAGAACTCACCTTGGCCTTCCCTACTCTTTTGGTGTATTTTCAATCAATTTTTACTTCTCAATCTTCTCTTGGATTCACTACACACACTCCACAATACACTGTTAGCCACAAAATTACATATATTTACTCTTCAATAACCAAATATCAACACAAATCAACACTTTGATACCACACGATGTAAAAATAAATTTAAATTCATGCATACAAGTGATTGTAAGTGGGATTAAAAGCATAAAATCTCACATTATCTGCAAAGAGGATCTTTCTATCAAGCCTATAATCACTAAAACTCGTCTTAATTACTAAACTTTTATTGCTTGCAATATAATACCTTGAATGATTTATAATACCCATACAATACACCTAACACTCTTCCATACACCACTCCAATCATAACATAATTCATTCATCTCCCAAATAGCATTTTTCCTCAGTTTCCCTCACTTGTCCTTACCTATGCTTCACTAGTTTCTAACTCTATCTCCCTTATTGTCCTAATAAATAAGGAAAAACATTCAATGCTTCAAACTCCCCTAACTTTCACTCTAGAATACTGTCCTAGAGATCTTGAAGACAATGTCAGTAGCTTGAACTGTAAATTATCACTTCTACATGTACCTAGAAGTTTCTATAGACCTAATTAATTTCCATTTTACTAATCTGACATGCTCTCAATATTTTAAGTTCCCACTCCACATAAACCTCTCTATAGTTCTATTTTTGCATTCTTGGTTCCTAGGTCCTTACGAGGTCTGTCAACTTTTACCATCAACAATATATTTATTTGTAGATTTTTTTTATGAAATAAAATATTATTTTATGGTAACCAATATGGTGTTGTCAATATGTTCCAATTTTCAACTATCAATTCCAATAAAATACCCTAGTTTCTTCACAAAGTTACCTTTCTTGTTAAGTTTTCTTTACTATGCACTGTACCTCCACTAGGATTGGTAAACAAATAACAACAATGCACTAATGGACCTCATAGTTTCCTCACTTATCTGCTTAAGAACACCAACATGATGACTTCTTCAAAAATTTCATATAAACTCCAAGCCCTAGCTCAGATTGTCAAAAATCTCATAAATCATCCTAAGAGAGAGAGAATAATTTTTTACAACTTTCATCTATGGTGCATTACATCTCCCAAATTTAAGGTGGAGGTCTTTATTAAGTGGCTTACGCTAAATAAATTGATAGTGGACTCAAGGAATGAGTATAAATTCTCCTTTTAAGAGGGGATAGAATGAAACAACGTGGCCAAAAAAGTGGTATAAACCCTCAATGGAAACTTAATTGTTTCAAATCTCATTGAAAGGAAATATGGAGTTCCTTCCTTCTTCCATGCATTTAACATATCTCTCCAACGGTTTCCTTTTGTGCTTGACTTAGCATAAATTTCCAAACTTAGTTCAAGTTATTCTTACTTCACTGTATAGTTCCACTAAAGATTGCTCAATGTTTACTCGTTATAGGACAACATCAAAACTACTATAATGTAACAATTAAACCTTCTTCACTATTTAAACCTTTCAAAAAGAATACATACAACAGTTCTTTCTCACATCACACGTAGTTCAACATATCTTAGTTAAGCATTCAAACAAGAATCCAACAAGAGCATTAAAGTTACACACCTAAGGACGTAACAAAAAATGACTTACAAATTAATACCTCTTTGAGATGAAAGAAAAAAATAGATCTCAATAAGAATTATCATCAAGTTTGTGCTTTGTAGGAGAACAAAATCTAGAAAACAACATTAGAAAATGTGATGTTTTTTCTCTATCTTTACTTTGTTTCTCTATCCTCTACCATGAGGAACAAATTACAAAATTGACTTACACTTGTTATATTCAAGCTCCTACATTTTCATGCATTAACCACCCTATTTTAAATTCCCTTACACACACATTATGACTTAATTACAATTTTTGACTCTTCAACTTCACATTTCAAGGCTTGTAACTTGCTTAATACATTCTACCAAGAATCTTAAGGAATCCTTACACACAAGGTTCATTATACCTAATATCACTTAACAAGATGATCTTCAACCTTAGTAAATATCCTATCACACCTAAGAACACTTTTTAAACATGACACCACTATTACACTCATTTGAAAATTCAATTTCCCTTTTGGAGGGAAAACACACAATTTGAATTTTCCACCTTCCTTGATGACTTGAAAGGAATCATATGAAGAATTTTGAACCTCTTAAGCTCCTGTACAACTCATATTGACATCAAGTAGGTTAAATAAGATAATTAAATGTTTCTTCAAGGATGTTCATGCAACATTATCCCAAGGTGGAAAAAATAAGTCCATCATATGCTTTACTTGCAACATCACATTCTTAGCTAATTCTTCATCCTCGTAGCTTTTCTATAGTCTCATCTTCATGTTGTATCTATTATATGTAAGTGATATTACTTTGTAATAAAACTGTAAAGAGAGGTAAATTTAGGAACTCCCAAATTATAGCTACACATTGTAAATGTTCAAAATCACACTGCAACAATTTTCCTTTCCTAGAATGAAATTTAGTAGTTATACTTCCATCCTATCACCCACATAACTAATATTTGTAATGAATTTAATATCAAATTAAATAGATAAATCCACATGTCCACTTATATATTTAAATAAATTAAATAATCCTCAAATCCTATCCAACTCCCCAACTCAAGTTGAATCAAGTCATGATTAAATCTAAATATCGTTATTTTAATAAAGACGATGTATTCAAATTGATTCAAATCATTAATTTTAGTTAACAAAATCTATTGTTGAAGTCATGGAAATCTAGAAACCCACCTTCTTCCAAATTCTAACTATTCATGAAATTTGTGGGTGAATAAAGTAGCATATATGAAATTAAAAATAAAAAACATGTGTAACCCCTTGCAAACTCATCCATGACTCAAACATATAAATCAAGAAAAAAAGTCTAACTCTCGAATTAATCTTGAAAATCAACTGAACAAGCTTAGTCATGTTTAATTATCTACAAATTAAATCAATCATAAATTAGCTTGAGGATTCACTTTCCTCAACTATAAATCAATTATCCTTCCTTTGAAAATCATCTACCAATATATTTGAGATCTCATGCTGCTATTTTTGTATAATAAGTTGGTGAATCAAATAAATTTCTCTTACTTTTATACTACTTAAATGACATCAAAATCACATCTTCATGTTCGTGCCTTAATAATCCATACATTTAGATTGTGTGGATCATCCAAAAATAAATAAAAGATCACAAATCAAATATATCTAATAAAGATTGTCAGATCTAATATTATGTTGCTTTGAGATTTACAATGGAAGGTTTGCATTTGATTTTTTATATATTTTCCTTTTTATTTTTGTTTTCCATGGTATAAAAACTTGAAGAAAGTGGTTGGGTTATGGTGACTTAAATCTCACAAGGATGCACAAGTCACCATGGTAGGGTCATAACAGGGTAGTGAAAAAGGACACGAGGAGAAGGATGAAGCACATGGTTTGAAGGTAGGCTCATTCGATAAGAAATTTGAGACTCTAACATCCAATAGTCTAAAAGTGCTTATATCACTCACTCGATCCACTTGTACTAGATCTCAAGTATTAAGTATTGCAAATGTATGATGTATGAGTATCTAAGGATTAACACAAATGTTGAATCATATTTTTAATTAAATATGGTTGTTTAGAATACACACAACGAAAGGAAGGAATGTAGGGAACAATAGAAGGAACTGTTATCCCAAATTCACCCCCTCAAGGTGAATTGGATAACTTGCATGATTCCTTGAGGATTGAGAAGGAAAAAAATATGGAAGGATAAAATTTGGATTTTTGGGGGTCCCTTTGCCTCTTCTCTAACATCCCTTTCCAATAAAAACCAAAGAAGTTAGAAAAAATTGCAAAAAAAATTGAAAAATAGGCTTCTTTTGGTGTATTGCCGGTAAATTGGAATTTTGTGTCCTAGATAGCACAAGTTCACATAGGACATCTGGGACCCAAACATCTTAAAGGGCCACAGGCAGTTCAAATCAAAAATACCAGATATTTTTTTCCCGCATGGTCCGTGGGACTGCATGACAGTCGGGATCTGAAAACCTAATTTTCCCAAAATGACGAAAGTAAAAGGGGTCTTTGAAGTTAAGTCAAAATGTCCCATGCCACACACGAGATTCTAGAATGCACAGGACCTGCATAGCCAAAAAAAATATAGTCAAAGAGGAAATTGAAAAAATCAGATCTTTTGTCCCGCACGATCCATGAGACAGTTGGGATATTGGAACGCGATTTCGCCAAAAGGCCAAAAAAGTCGATCAGAAAGGGATACAGTGGAGTAGAAGTCAATGTCCCTGATGACCTAGTTAATAGATGGACAAACGGGACATCAAAATTTGAAATCACCACACAAAGAGGGAATTGGCAAAAGCAGAGAATGGAGGCCTGGACGGTCCAAGTACGAGTGAGACATGAGTTTGCGAAACACCCAATTTTACTGAAAATGCTACGGAAGGAGGCTTGTGGGTGGATTGGAGATTTTTTTTTGGGACAGCTAGGACAAAAGGACCTGAAATAGCTGAAATGACCACATACAAAGGAAAATAGTGCAAATCAGATCTTGAACTTCAAATGTCCATAACTTTTGATCCCAAGGTCTGATTTTCATGAAATTCGAATTTCTAGATTTATTAATTTCGATGAGGGTAGCTCTATGAAAATAAAATAAACATCTTCAACTCAAGTAAATTAAATACCTAGTCCCGTTAAATGACATAAATGTTTGACAGACCCAAAATAACTTCCCGCACTTAGAATGCCATAACCTTTGCATTTCTCAAAAAAAATGTACAAGATTGGTACCTTTGCAATCATGTTTTCAAGCCTGATGCAAAAAAATCAAGAAATCCAAAATTTTATGAAGAATCAATGGAGATTTTGTAGAAAATGTGTGCAGTTAAGAAATGCGGTTTTATTTGGTAGTTGGGATGCATTCAATGAAGCATTGGGCTGACATTTCTCATCGCTAAAAGTTACGGGATAGTATGCGGGGCCTTTTTCAAGCAACAGAACATCATTTTACTCCATTTACTATGTTTTTCAAGTGGTTGAAGGACAAATTTCAGGATTTTATTTTCCCCCTCTTTCTCTCTCCTCTCAAAATGCTATAAATTGGAGTGTTGGGCTCATTATAAAGGAGATAGTTTTGAGTAGAAAAACTTTGTCAATTTTTTTTTTGAAGCCAATGTGTTATAGGCCCTTGTAGTGGACTCCTTGCATGGTGATCTTAGCCCTTTTTCTGTAATAGATTGGATTGTGCATATCAATGAAGCAATAGATAAAAGTTTGTGGATACTTCTTCCCATGTTGTGTTTGTTTGCGTTCTTCTTGCCCTTTCAAACTCATTACAAATATATTGTATTTACCTTATGTTGGTTCAGGGATTCATTATCAATGTGTGTACATGAAATATTGTTGTTAATGTAGTTTTTAGATTATGGAGAATTTTTATCACCCCTTCTAGTATGCACTTTACTTCTCTTTTTCACACATTGCATACTATTCTCACACTCTCATTTTCTATTTTATCAGTGGTTTAGTAGTAGGATTTATTTTCATGCTCTCTCTCTCCCTGGTCCCTTTAAAATTTAGATTAGGATTAGATAGTTTCTCCTGCATTAGATTAGATTGTGGCAAGTAGTTGAGGAGCAAGAACTAGTTTTCTCTATATATCTATCTCAAGTAGCAAGTCTTGGAACTTGGATATAGTACCAATGTTATCTAATCACACTATGATCTCAAAAACACACACTTGTGTAAACAATAGGGTGTTGTGATCCGGTAATAATATGAACTAAATGGTCTTATTTATGATTTATTTACTATAATAAGTAATCTTCATATCAAACATGTTATAGCCCTATGAAGACAAAATCAGTTGATGCAAAAAATAACTAAAATATGAAACCATATTATAGTATGTGGAATGGGGAGACTACAGTGATTGTGATACATTAGGTAGCACAATAGATAAAAGAAGTGTATGTTAAGGGATACCATGGACAACTTTGTTAATAGATAATGAGATTTAGTTGGAAAGGTGGGCAAGGATACATATCACTGGAGTGAGTAAATATTTTATGGTGAATTGATTGATAAGGATCTTACAAAGGCATGATTTTGTGACTACTCAGTTTTATTCCAAATAAGATAGTGGAAGGACAAGCCAAATAGTGTATAGGTCAAAGAATAAATGAACCAAATTACAATTAGTTTTGGAATAGATAATGTTAGGGAAGGTCTACATCCAAAATGTATTGAGAAAGGTCAACATAAATATGTTTGGTAGAGAGATGTAAATAGAGGTTAACTAAAACATAAGGAAACATTTAGGGATAAAATAAAAGAAGGAACTGATGATCCAGTTAAACCATTTGAAGAGAAATCCATTAGAGAATACTCCATATTTTCTGTAGAGTTTATGAATTCCTTAGTTAAGATCCACTATTATTTTAGATTTTGCAAATCCTTGATGATAACATTAAATATTTATTTTGTTAGTAAGTAACAATTCATGTGCTCTTAGAAATATCTAATCAGTTCCTAAAACCTATGTCTTGCCTACCATCATAAAGAAATTAAATAGTCCTCATTTTAAAGAAATGAGATTGTTATGGAAGTATCTATTTTTCATATCTTTCACTTCCATCTAGCCATGAGGTGTCTATTTTATATTCACCTAATCTCTTGTACCTAATCTATTTCAATATTTAATATGGAGAAAGAAAAATTTCTTGTCAAGGTGTTTTCTATATAAATATATGCCAGCTCCATAATATTTTCTACAATTTCCATTGAGGCTCCCCATTGTTCAACATGGGTGATAATTTAAAAAAATCTCATGAATTCCCTTAGGATTATGAATCGAACACCCTGTTAACCCAAGATAGGCCATTTAGCACATATTTTCGACCATATTAAATGGAGACCATATTTTACAATTGTGGTTTAATATAAATAACCCTGGTAAAAATTATTTCATCTAGATCCACCATGTTTAAAACTCCTCCCATGATTCCCTGTCAAGCACATTTTTAATTTCCTCATTGTTGTAAATAGTCATCAATTTTTTCCATTCAAATCCCCTCCAATACAAGCAAACACAAAATCCATCATGTTTTATGTTATTTAGACAAATCTTACAACTAGAAAAAAAATTCCATTTTATAATAAAAATTGATAAAACGTTTGTATAAGATAGCATCTTAGGAATTTTTTAAAGATGAAAATAAGTCTTTTTCCCCCTAATTTATTTCCTTTAAAATAAAAACTAAAACACATGATATATTTTATTAAATGGGTCCACTAAAATATAATAGTTACATAATATCAACAATTTATTTAAGTATATTCATTAGTACCCCTAATTCGATATTAAAATCATCAAATTGTATTACAGAGAAGGATAAAGACTGAATAATGTCGAGGTCTAAATGACTTATTTTGTAATACATATATTTAAAGTTATCAAGAAAATATATTTCATAATAATTACTTGAAATTATATGATTACATTTCAAAGTACATAAAAACAAATAAAGGGAGTGGTTATATGACTATCAAATTTGATTTTTTGAAAAATCATTTTATTAGACAAATACTAAAATATAAATTCTCTATCGATACAAATTTTAATCTAAAGTAATTTAGTAACACTCATAAATTTTCTATGTATTCCATAGCTATACATGTGAAACTATCATTGGACGGTGAAAAAATATAAAAAATAATATCAACAAAGCGTTTGTACCCAAATCTATACCCCCTTGAGAGCCAAACATCATTTATAAACTGAGTTGGGTGCTTAGAGAAATTTAGACCAAATATTTGTTCATTTTTAGCCTGGGACACATATGAAGGAATCTTTGAGACATGACTTGGGAGAAATCAGATTGTACTCACAAAGGGGATGACCTTCCCTCCTACTTTAGGTTCTGACTTTAACCAGAGTGAGAGAACTCATTTTGTGACTTGTAATTGTGAGTAAGATGGATGAAGGATTTTTGTGTGTAATATTTCTCTTGGAAATATGAAAGATAGTCCTGAATAGACACATTCAATGCAATAATAATTTAAATCTCATGAGTTGTCACACTAAATCATGTAGATGTCTTTCAAAGATAGGACTCAGGTCACTCTAGACAGTGTAAATCTTAGGTTACTTCTGCATATTTAGGGAAAGGGATGGTAGAAATGGTAAATTCCCTTTGCAAATGGTTATAAACATTGTTAACATGGGTAATACAGAATAATTTAACAGTAGTATGTTGTAATTATTGTGTGTGAATGGGAGATTAAAGCAGGATAAAGTTGATTATATAAGTTTCTCGAGAAAATCTTACAAATTTTTGGAAATTTCTATCAAGGCGAGAAGGACAATTCACAAAAAAAGTATCACCCCTTTAACCAGAAGGTATGGACTTATGGAAGCCCAAGAGAAAAATATTTCACACAATATTTCAGAATTGAAACAAAAAATATCATACTAAACTCTCAATAAAATACTAATTATTCCTTTCTCAACTACTCTCAAGATACACTAAAAATATTACAGAGATATTTTCAACCAAATAGAGGAAATATGAATTTAAATGACCCTATTAGGTCACACCACATAAATAAAGATCTATCTAAATTGACCATTGTAGTTTCCAAAATGCCACTAATTAAGATAAGGTCTAATGTAGTTAAAAGTAAACTATGAACATAAGATTGCATTAGGGAAGGACTTGAAATAGTTGATTTATAGTATTTTTCCGTAAGTATAATGACAACATTACTCAAGAGAAAACCCATAGAATTAATCCTTCAAGAAATGTTCAAATTTCTTAGCACGGGGCCATAAAGCTTATGGCCTCAATGCTTTCCAATGACTATAAACTCACAATCATCTTTGCATGAGAAGGATGTGGTACAAAAAAAACTTACAGGTCGCTCGGTTTTGATTCAGGTTATTCAAGAATAGTATATTAGGTTTTTCTTTGATTTCTCTAAAAATTTATGTAAAAAAATTAACTACTCCATACAATAAAGATTCCTCTCATATATAAACATTTCTCTTTCTCTCTCTCTTTCCTTTTCCTTTTCCCCTATAAAATGTGAATCTTCAAAATAGTATTCCTCTTTCTGAAACACAATCTTATCTACTTATTATTTTGTGGTGCCACGTGGATGGATTACATATGATTTGTATTTCTTCATTCTCTGTAAGAATGAAGGCAAGGATTCCAGAGAAATCAACCTTTTGGCATATTTTGTTTAATAATTTATTGCTTTTATGGAAGTTGGGAGACTTTTAAATGATTTATGAGCATTAGTCTACCAAATGGACATGATTTGATAATTAATCTTTCCCACATTGTTGAGAATCAACCTACAAATACACACACTCATTGTCATATCTTGTTGAGATGAATGTTTTCACATGTGAATTATATCAGATATCAAGATAATATACTCCTTTTTGTATGATATTAGTCTTTGGTATCTTATTCTATCTCCTTCATGTATTTTAGTAAAAAATAATCTCAATGTTCAAGATCATCATGATTTTTCTCAGTCTTAACTCACCACCTTTATCTTTAGTATAAATTTCCATCACTTATCATAAAAATTTACACATCTCCTTCTGAGTGTGAAAAATCTTGGATAGGATTTCTCGATCTACAACATCATGAGAATGATATTGGGCATCTAGATGGAAGGAGGAGCCAATGTTGGTGCTAAATTTAATCTCACCCTATTTGTTCAAAATGTCTTAGTCATGCATGGTTTCAAATTTTTTGTTATCTGCCTGTATTTATGTGTGAAAGATATTTCCTTCATTTGGTTGCCATGGTCAGTTCTTTCCTTTAGTCGAGGATCACATTGAGTCTAGAATATTTTTTTTGTTTCCCTATCCATGAGAAATAATTTGTAATTTGGAAGTGAATTCAGGGTTTCCCCTTCTATTTTTCCACAGTCATGTTTTCCCTGTCAATTTTCTGTTCTAACATCTGTATGAAAACATGGTGCTTTATAATTGGATGTGAGCCTGATGGGTATTTATGGTGAAACTTGTCACTTTTGTCACATTTTTAAAAAATACACAATTGGTCACTTGTGGCCCCGATAGTATATAATTGGTTATTCAAAAAACATGAAGCTGTAGGACAAAATTCTTACTTTGACCCCAAAGATGGACATGTTGTTGTTTTTCAAGACAAAGGCAGAGAGGTGGATCGTCTAAACATTTTGAAGATTTTTTCCTTTTTGTGAAAAAGGAGAAAAGTTATAAATTGTTCCCCAACCCCATAAGAGATAGAGTGATGTCAGATATTTGAGTCAGCATTTGAAAAGTCAAAGCGGGGAAGCGGGTTGATGGAGAACTTTAGAGTTTTAAAGCCCTATTTTCAAATGATGTAAAGGTATTAAAGTGAGTTGCGAATCTGATGGGGCCCACATCAAGAGTTATAAGTAGAGAGGTGGGTTTCGATGGAGAATTTTGAAGTTATTTGGCCCACTTCAAATCAAATATTTTCCACATAGGAAGGCCTGCGCTCATTTGAGGATTTTCCTATTGGTTTGACGTTTAAAGTTGCACCAAGGAGACATGTGGAGGTTTCCACTAGCCCTACCCATACTTAGCCTTTTCTTCAAGTGGTCAGTGCTACTTTGTCAAACCATTGACACGTGGAGGGCCTGCACTCATTTGAGGATCTAAACTCTAGGTCTTACCAAGGAGACACGTGGAGGCTTCTACTAGCTTCTCCTCTCAATACTTAAATTTCTCAAGGAAACTTTCTGAAGCTTTAGGACACATGGATGGCTTGTGCCAATTTGGGGACGGGTTCCCCTGACACTTTACTTTTAAATAGCACCGAAGGGACACGTGGAGGTATTCCACCGGATCTTCCCATAATTAGAATTTTCAATGGCCAAGGAAACTTTCTCGGACCCTAGGCATATGGCACCTTCCACTGGCCCTTAAACTCTTTCAACATATTTTCTAGCCGAGACATGTGGTGAGCCCATGCTTGTTTAGGGTCTCCAACTTTTGGGCACCATATCAAACGTGCGCCTGAAGAGACACGTTGAGGATTCTCACTGGATCCTCTCTATACTAAGAATTTTTCAAAGGCCAAGGCAATTTTCTTGGGCCCAGGGCATATGGAGAGCCTGCACTCATTTGAGGTCCCATGCCTCTAAACTTCATCTTTGAAGTTGCGCCGAAAATAACATGTGGAAGCTTTTGTTGGGCCTTCCCATACTCAAAATTTTCAAAAATTGGTGCAACTCTATATGAGATTTTTCCATGTGCCAAAAGGTTCTAATTTTGAACTTGTTGAGGGACGTGGCTCATTTGGGAACCTGCCTCTTACTTCACCTTTGCAGTTTGCCAAAAGAAACAAGTTGATGTTTCTGCTGGCTCCTCTTTACACCTGGCTGACTTGGACTCATAGCGTAGGTATGTGGTATAATCCATATGAGGAAACTCATTTATGAGAGGCACGAATGGAGGTATCCATGCGAGGGAACTCATTTCTCAAGGTTTATTCTTGAGGGTGAAAAGGATTCCTTATCAGATCCAACTATATAGAGCCACCTACGAGTTATTAAAAAGGGGATTTCTTCCATGACAAAATAAAAAGAATGATTATAAAGACTATCAAAAAGTTATGGCATGGCATCCAAGTCATTAATTGAGGGTCTCATAAATGTGATCAATTCATGGTTTGTCCACCTAGCAACTTTTGGTGTAAATTTGTTAAACATCACTTTCTGAAAAAAATTGTAACAAGCAAAGGATTCCTCAAATATTCTTTTTGGGGGGAAAATTTGGGATGAGTGAGCAAGTGAAATGTATAAATGCAATGAGAATACTCTTGCAAATGGTCGGGGGTTAATCTTTACGAGAAAATTTGAGAAAGCCCATCTTCCTGAGAGACCATCTGAGAAACATGTTAATCTCTTGTGTTTTAGATTTGATCACGTCAAGATGGTTACAAGTGTACAACCATTGACAAGCTCTGAGATTGTTCAAGAAACTTTCCCCTGCTGATGAATCTAATAAATCTTGAATTAATTTGTGTTGATCTTGGGAAAAATTGTGTCTGCTTTTATTTCAGAATGTCTTTCAAATAGTTTTGATGTTCCTATTGCAATCTTAAATGTTAAAATCCCTCTGAATCACACAAGATCTCATCCCTGTGATAGTTTAGTGGCATTTGCAATTTCATTATGAGAAGAGCCTTCATCCTGTAATGAAATAAATAATTTAAAATCACTTTACTATCATTTTGTTGATAAATATTGTTTGTAAGCCTTTGAGTGTATCTTAGGCATGATGAACCAGGGGTTTTAATGTTTAATTCAATCTTTAAATCAAGCCTTCATGTTGAATTCTTGAAGATTGTGTGAAACCGTGCAGATCTGGGCCTCCATTGATGCACACCTTCTGGTTGAAGGAATATTTTAGCTATTCTAAGCTTTCTGTTGTTAAGTTTTCCAATTGTTGTAAAGGTTCTCAAAGATCTGGTGAAATCAACTTCATCTTGCTTAATTCCCCACCAAAAATTTCAAATAACCATGAATCCTACCTGAACTACCCCTGTTTGTGCTTGTGTATCCACAAATGAACAAATTCTACTACCAAAATATGCAGAAGCAAGCAGGTTTTAAGTGTCTTTAGTAACCTGAACCTTGTTTAGAAAATATCTCCATTCTTTAGAAGTGACAACTCATGAGAGTTAAATTGTGGTGTATTGATCATATTTTCTCAAGGTTCCCCTAAAAATTGTGCAAAGAAGGATATCTTCATGTCCTTCACCAACAGAGGTTACAAAACGGGTCCTCTCACCCTGGTTGAAAGGCATGACCTAAAGTAGTGAGGATAGATCAAATCCTTAATGAAGGTGCTATCCATTTCTCCAACGCCTGAGTGACAAAGAGTCAGTTAGAATCCCCTCCCTGGCTACAAAATGACATTATATGATTTGTTTGTCTCTAAGTATCTTGTTAAATCTGTGATGTTGCTTAGATTCATAGGGAGAATCAATTTGGATACCAACACCACCATTAGGCTTGTGCATCGTTGTCTAGGGGATTTTCAAAGGCATTCTAGACATTAGTTTATTTAATGTTTCTTGAGAATTATTTGAACACTTGTAAACCTATTTGTGTGGCAACAACATCCAAAGTATGGCACATTTCTAAGGATTATTTGAACCTGTTACAAAGTTTGAAGCCTTGCATTGAAATTTAACATCTAGAAATGGATTATCTTGCAACTAAATTCTATATATCCGAGTGGCCAAGTTCAAGTAAAGGAATTATCTTAAGATTTGCATGAATTATTTAGTTAATATTTGATCTATTTATAGTGCAACAACTAACATGAAATTTTGGCACCTTAGTCATGGCGATTTTTAGTTGTTTTTAAAGACCTCATACCATGTTTGCCTTAAACATGTATTAAGTACAAATATTTGTTTAATATGTCATCCTGGATGTTCACATTTGAAGCGCATTCATCACAAATTTATAAGTTTGTGTGTAATATTTCCAGTTTCTAGTGGTTATTGCACTAAATTTATATCATCAGTTGATAAATACTAGTTAAAGGAAGTCTAGATCTAATATTTTTAGAATTACCAGTGTTGATCAAGATATTTGACAAGTCATTTATAGTGCATTTGTACAACTAAGGTGAAAATCCTTAGTGGTGACTCCATTATGTTAATTTTAAAATCTTGATAAATACCAATGCCTTAACAATATGATTAAGTGAAATTCTGTTACTAATCATTTGCAAATCTGGAAGGATGAATATATTTCTTCACGTTAATGACCCTACCAAAAAGTTGTTTTTATCTAACTAGGAAAGAAAAATTTAGAAGGAAAAAAATGTAGTAACAAAATAGTTGGACTAAATCAAGGAATCAAGAAAAGAGTTATCCACTTTTTTTGAAAAGTGATAAAAGACTTGTGATCCGTAGAAAAGGATTGCCTATTATTCTTCAAGAGGATTTAGAATCATGTAAGTCTTTATATAGATCTAAATTCTCTAAATAACTGAGGAGCCTTCATTTGTAGTTGATAAGTGGCTTCTCACATTGTCCCTGTATTTTCCAAATTGATAGGGTTTTCCAAAATAGAAGAATCATTAGGGGCATTATTTCAAAAATTATACCATGTTCAGGAGATTTTCTGAAAGGCTACTTTTAGGGGATCCTAATCAGGAGGTTATCCTATCATGATAAAATATTCAGATCACATCCTACTATTTAAGGGACCTAAAATAGGTCTAGCCTTCACCCAGATTTCAAGATTGAAAATAATATCAAAGTTTGGTAAGCCTAATAAATTTTCTAGGTATCAAAGGGCTGTTATGGAAATCCATAGAAGCCGATTTAATTATGTTAGAAAAGAATGTAGATCCTAAGAGGTTGTAAAAATTTGGGGAGTGATTAAGAAAAAGTTATAAACTGGCAGATAGAGAACGGGATTAGGAAAATATTCCCAAGGTTAGCACAAGCCACAAGGTCAAAAATAATTTGCAAATCATCCCAAAGTTGTTCATAGATCAGATGACAGGGGTGAAGGGCCTATGTGATTAGGAAATAGATAGCCCCAACCCTGGGAAAATAGATTGGTTCCTGATCCTTTAGCTGTAATAGATTTGTACTGTGGAAGAGATCCATGATATTGAGTGGTGTGATAGATTTTTCTAGACCCATTCTCCATGTGATGTTGAAAAGGGAGTTGTGGAAGAAGTTGAATGATAATGACAATGATGATCCATGCATGATGGAGTGCTCTACAAGTTCACAGTAGGGAGTGACCTCAACTGAGTTAATAAGTTCCAAACTACTACTGAAATTTTATGGAATTGCATTCACCAGGTATTACCTCTTTCTCCCACTCATACTTTTGAAATTGATATGGTACAAGATTTTGATTTTCTTAATAATGATTTTGAGTACTTAAAGGCAATTAGTGATTAAAAAGTATGATGGAGGAATTCCTTCAGAAGAGGACTATGATAATTGTTAATGAATGTTGTAGTTGCCCAAGAAAAGAATATAATACTAGGAGTAACTTTTTGCCAAAGGGGTATGGCCTCAATGCCAAACAAAAAATTCTGATTCTTACCAATATCCCTAAGGAAACCCCTAAAAAAGATGCATCTGGCCAAGGCTTTATCACCCCAAATAAAACTTGTGTTCCTCCCCATGCTCAGACTGTGAAAAATCCCATGCCATTATCAGATGAATTTGTAAACCTTCCTCCTAATACTACCTTACCCAAATATCTTCCTTATGACATAGCCCCAAATCTTGATTCAAATCAAGATTATTGTTCCTATTGTTGAATTTCATAGAATTTGTGAGCATAAGAAGAGGGCATTTGATTATTTGGGGCTTAAGGAAGAAAAAGGTCACCCAGGGTAAAAATGTAAACAATGTAGAGGTTCCTCCTACCATTGTAGAATTAGAAAAACCACAAGCATTAGAGGAATTGGATGAACCACCTGAGGTTTATTTCGGAACTTCTCTTGTTGAGTCTAAGCTAAATGTGGATCCATTTTTTACTACTTTGATTAGTAAAGATAGGTTGTTACATAACTGCATGTTTGATTCAGGAGCCTCATGTAATTTAATATTCTTGAGGTCATGAATGAGTTAAATATCAAAGTAACAATAGCTTATGGGAAATTTACTGTCATGGATTCAAGAGAGGTACCAGTAGTTGGATGTGTCAAGGGTTTAGTAGTGCAACTGGCCATGTATCTTAGCAAGTACTTAACCTTGAATGTGGTCATTATGGATTTTCCTGCTAAATCGGGGATGTTATTATCTAGAAAATGGGAAACTAGTGTGGGTGGAAGTGTGCAAATGGACATGTCTTATGCCACCATACCAATTTAGGGAAGTGTTGTGAAATTATATGGTGAGAAGAAATGTTATATCTTATTGAGGACCCTAACAATGCTTCTTATGAAGGATATTATTGTGAACATAGATGCTAGATGTACGATAACTTTGTGGGATATTCTAATTATAAGGAGCATAAAATTGATGAGTGCAAGTATCCTGAGAAGGTTGGTTCTCCTTGGAATTTAATGTTTGATGGAGCATATTCTAGATCTGGTAAAGGTGCTGGTATTGTCTTAATATCTCCAATCCAAGAGGGGTTTATTTTTTCTTTTAAACTCAATTTTGAGTGCACAAACAATATTGTTGAGTACGAATCACTGATCTTGGGTCTAAGGATTGCATGGAAATATGGTATTAGAGACATTTTTATTAAGGGAGATACAAATTTGATAGTCAAACAAGTCAGAAAGTTCTATGCTACCAAAAATCAAAGAATGAAACAATATAAGAATGCAGTTTGGCACTTCATTGAAATGTTTGACTCTTTCAATATAATACATCATGATAGGAGTTATAATATTGTAGTAGAAAAATTGGTAGTATTGGGATCAAAGTTTGAAAATTATACAATGTCTCCCTATTATGAATATGATGTTGAAATATTGACCAGGCCATCTGTCCCTAGACAATATCAAGCACTGGCAGGTATTTGAAGATGATGCTTAGGTCCAAAGGCTTTTGTAAAATAAAGGATAATTTTCCAATCAAATTATAGACTAGGAACCAATGGTTTGTGTAGCTGAAGGAAAGGAGACTTTATTTGGTCAGGATATTATTCAGTTGAAGACTCATACTATTCCCAGAGGGTTGGTTGCACTAGAATAAAATTTTGATAATATTGACTGCATTGTCAATAGATACATGTTAGCCTCGAGAGATGTTGAATAATATGACTTGGGTACAAAGGAGAAACCTAGGAGAATATGGCTAGGCAACAACTTAAATAGAGAAGAAAAAAAATCATATGTCCAATTGCTAAAAAAGTACTATGACTGCTTGGCTTGGTCATAATCAGAACTAAAATCATACAGGGAATACCTTTTTCAACTTCAAATACCCCTAGAAACTAATTCCAAGCCTCTTAAGTAAATACAAAGACCAATTAATCCCCTCCTTTCCTCAAAAAGGAAAGAAGAATTGAAAAAATTAAAGGATGGAGCAATTATACAGCCTATAAGGTACTCTTCATGGGTGGGAAACGTTGTACCTAATAGAAAGAAGAATGGGGACATAAGGTTGTGTGTGGAATTTAGAAACTTAAATAAGGAATCAATAAAGGATAACTATCCCTTGTAAAATATGGATAACATGTTGTAGTTAGTTACAGGTTCAGAATTGTTATCTACTTTGGATGGTTTTTCTAGGTATAACCAAGTAGTTGTGAAGCAATAGAAAAGAATCAAAACTACTTTCACTGCCACATGGGGTACTTATGTGTATGTAAGGATGCCGTTTGGCTTGATGAATGTTGGAGATAATTTTCAAAGCACAATGGATGGAGCATTCTCATGATATATAAATGATTTCATTGTTTTTATGAAGATGATGTGATAGTTTTCCCCAGGAAGAGAAGTGATCACCTACAACATTTAGAAAAGATGTTGATAAGATGCAGGGAATATGGTATCTCACTGAACCCTAAGAAATGTCATTTTGGGGTTCAAAAGGAAAATTTTCTTGGACACATTGTGTCAAAACAAGGAGTCATGATTGATCCTGAGAGAGTGGAAGCCATTAGCAAAGTTCCTATTCCAAGAACCAAAAAGGGAATTCAATCCTTTTTTGGGGCAGATAAATTTTATTAGGAGGTTTATTTCCAACATTACTGAATTGACTATCCCAATCACTAATATGTTGAAGAAGGATTAGAGTATCAAATGGGAAGAAGAAGCTATTCAAGCCTTTACTGGGATTAAGGAATAATTGAAGAATGCCCTTATTTTAGCAGCTCCTGATTATAAAAAGGCTTTCCAAATGTTTTCCTTTGCTTCAGAGAATACCATTACATCTATCCTATTACAAAAGGATGATGAAAGATCTGAAAGGCCAATTACTTCTTTAGTAAAACACTACAAGGGGTGAAGTATACTATCATGGAGAATATTTTTCTTTGGAGCCACAAAAATCTTCAGGCCCTATATTTTGAGTCATTGCTTATGTTCCCCATACCATGGTTAAGGATATCCTATCAGAGATGGAAATTTCAAGCAAAAGATGTCGATGGGTAAATAAGTTGCAAGAATATGACATGGATATCCAAACTACAAAATTGGTTAGAGGTCTGGGCCTAGCAAATCTTATGGCAGAGAGTAACCTACAAATAGTTGAGGTAAATGAAGTTGAAGAAGAAAGGTTGAATATCCTTGAAAAATTGATAAATTTTGAATGGTATAAGGATATTATTTTTATATCTCAAACATCTACAGTGCATTGAGTATTTAAGTAATAATAAAAAAATACCACTTAAGTTAGCCTCCCAAAAATACATCATCACTGATTATGGGTTAGCTTAAAAGAACCCTGAGGGAGTTCTTTTGAGATGTATCATTGAAGATGAAGCCCAAAAAAATAATTGATGATTTCCATGGAGGAGTTTGTGGGGGAATTTTTCAGGAAGAGTCATGTAGCTCATAAAATCTTAAGGGCTACTTACTGGTGGCCAAATATTTTTAAAGACACAACTCTAATAGTAAGAAAGCGTGAGAGTTGTTAGCATTTTTCAGGAAGACTGAAAGCTTCAGGGTCCCTCCCTTTGTAGCTTGTATCAATTGAGGCCCCATTTAAGTAGTGGGGAATGGAATTCATTGGTGATATTTTAGATTCTTCATGTGCTAGGCCACAAGTCGATATTAGTTGCTACTAATTAATTCACCAATTGTGTGGAGGAAATCCCCACCAAGAAAGAAACTCACCAAATTTTCATGGACTTCATTTTAAATCATATAATCTACAGGTTTGGAGTACTTGTTAAGATAGTTTTCTAACAATTTTGAGCTAAACAATTGGAGCCATGTGTCGAGAATATGGGAAGCTTTAGCATATGCTTCTAATTACAATCCCCAAGGAAATGGAAAAGCAAAATCAAGTCATAAGAATCTATTGAAGATAATCAGGAGAACCTTGGAGTTAAACAAATGAAAGTGGGGTGAGAAGTTGAAGTTACGTGTTTTGGATGATAGAATCACTATTAAAATACTACTAGAAAGAGCCCATTTGAATTGGTATATGGAACTCAAGCTCTACTTCCCCTACATATGCAATTATCTTCTTACCAATTTATCCAACAATTAGAGGACCAGGAGGTCAATCCCTATAATGCTCGTATAAATCAAATTGTGGAATTAGATGAGAAGAGAAGAGAGTCCCACCAAAGACATGTGAAGTTCAGGGAGAAATTAAAGAATATATTTGATAAAAAGGTGAATTTAAGAGCTTTCGGTGTGGGAGATCTGGTACTACTATGGGATAACAGACATGAGGATAAGAGAAAGCATGGAAAGTTTGACGCATTATGGATGGGCCCTTATTCTATTGAAATTCAGATTGGAGAGCACACCTTTTTCCTAAAATACTTAGATGGGGAAATTATTGAGTTTCCTGTTAATGGAAGGCACTTGAAACATTTACTTGACTGATTTCTCATAATCAAGACATGGACCATTATACAGTGTATAGTCTTTTTTTTTGCTTTGTTTTCATGTTTTTCTATTTTGGTTTTTCCTGGTCCCTAATGACCAGTTTTCATTGGTTTCTCACTTCATCCTGGGAGATTTGGTTATTTCCTTTCTACTCTGCAAGCTTATTTTTTGACTCCTGTTGCCCAATAGATTTTTTGCACATGGTCTGGTCTATTGTTCTTGCGGCACTCGCAGGGAGTGCCCATCCCTGAGTCAGAGCCGATGTTGGTGCTCAATTAAATCTCACTCTGTTTGTTCAAAATGTCTTAGTTTGCATGGTTTGAAAGTTTTCTTTTCCTCCCTATATTGATGCATGAAATATTTTTCCTTCATTTGGTTTCCATGGTCAGTCCTTTCCTTGTGTCGAGGATCACATTAATTCTAGATATTGTTTTTCGTTTCCCTACCCATGAGAAAGAATTTGTAGATTTTGGTGCATGAATTCAGGGTTTCCCCTTGCTTCTATTTTTCCACAGTCATGTTCTCCCTGTCAATTTTTGTCCCAACAAAATTCTTTGTGGAAACATGGTCCTTTCTGATTGGATGCGGCCTGAGTGGGTCTTTTTGGTGAAACTTGTCACTTTTTTCATATTTGTAAAAAATACAAAATTGGCCCTGCGGCCCTAGATAGTATCTAATTGGTTATTCAACAAATATGAAGTAGCAGGGAAAATTCTTACTTTGACCCCAAAGATGGACACGTGGCCATTTTTCAAGACAAAAGTGGAGAGGTGGAACGTCAGAACATTTTAAAGATTTTTATCTTTTTGTGAAAAAGGACAAAAGTTATAAATTATCCCGTAACCCTGTAGGGGACAAAGTGATGTCACATGTTTGAATTAGCATTTGAAAATTCAAAGTGATGAAGCAGGTCAGTGGAGCACTTTGGATTTTTTAAGCTTTGTTTTCATATGATGTTAAGGTATAAAAGTGAGTTACGACTCCGATAGGGCCCAAATCAAGAGTTAGAAGTGGAAAGGTGGGTCGCCATAGAAATTTGAAGTTTTTTGGCCCGATTTTAACTCAAATATTTTCCACTTGGAGGGCCTCTGCTTATTTGAGGATTCACCTCTTGGTTTGAAGTTTGAAGTTGCTCCAAGGAAACACGTGGAGGTTTCCACTGGCCCTGCCCATAGTTAGCCTTTTCTTCAAGCAGCCGGTGCAGCTTTGCAGTAGACCATGGACATGTGGAGGGCCTGCCCTCATTTCAAGATCCACCTATGGGTCCTACCTTTGCAGTTGCACCAAGTAGACATGTGGAGGCTTTCCCTCCAGCTCCTCTCTATACTTAAACATGGGACACTCGAATTCCAAAGCACTATTTTGAAGGCTTGCCTATTTGACACGGTGGATGGCCCATGCCTATTTGTGTACTTTCGCCATAACTTTACTTTTGAAAGAGTGTCGAAGGGACATGTGGAAGATTCCACTGGATCTTTCCATACTTAAACTTTTCAATGGCTGAGGAAATTTTCTCAGACCCTAGATATGTTTCACCTTCCACCAGTCCTTAAACTCTTTCAAAAACTTTGCCAAGTCAATACACATGGTGATCCCATTCTTATTTAGGGTCTCCTCTTTTGGGCACCATATCAAACGTGCGCTGAAGAGACATGTGGATGCTTCGATTGGCTCCTCTCTATACTAAATCTTTTTCTAAGGCCAATGTAATTTTTTGGGCCCAGGGCATGTGGAGAGCCTGCACTCGTTTGAGGTTCCACCTTTAAACTTCATCTTTGATGTTGTGCTAAATAGACATGTGGAAGGTTCCGATGGGCCTTCCCATACTCTAAATTTTCAGCAATCAGTGTAACTCTCTATGGTTCTTAACACATTGAGGGATCACGCTCATTTGGGAACCTTCCTATGGACTTCAACCTTTATAGTTGCACTAAGGAGACACATGGAGGTTTCCACTGGCTCCACTTTACACCTGGCTGACTCGGACTTGCAGTTGTGCAAGTATGTGGTATAATCCATGCAAGGACACTTATTTCTGAGAGGCATGATTTTAGGTATCCATGTGAGGGAACTCATTTCTCAAGGTATATTCTCGAGGGTGAAAATGATTTCTTGTAAAATCTAGCCATATGGAGCCACCTGACGAATTATTAAAAAAGGGATTTCTTACACAACAAGAATAAAATAATGATTAGAAGGATTATAAAAAAGTTATTGCATGGCATCCTAGTTATGGTTGACGGTCTGAGAAATGTGATTAGTTCATGATTTTTCCACTTGACAGCTTTTGGGTGTAAATTTTTTAAACATCAATTTTTTGAACAAATTTGTAACAAGTAAAGGATTTCTTGAATATTGTTCTTTTTGGGGGGAAAATTTTGGATGAGTGAGCAAGTGAAATGTATAAATGTAATGAGAATATTGTTGTAAATGGTTGGGGGTAAATTTTTACGAGAAAATTTTAGAAATCCCAGCTTCCTAGGATACCATCTAAGAAACCTGTTAATCTCTTGTGTTTTAGATTTGATCATGTCAATATGGTTGCAATTATAAAACCATTGACAAGCTCTAATATTTTTCAAGAAACTTTCCCCTGCTGATAAATCTAAGAGATCTTGAATTAATCTATGTTGATCTTGGGAAAATTGTGTTTTCTTTTATTTCTAAATGTATTCAAATGGTGTTGATGTTCCTGATGCAATCTTATGTTAAAATCCCTCTGAATCACACAAGTTCTCATCCCTGTGATAGTATAGTGGCATTTTTAATTTCATTATGAGAAGAACCTTCATCCTGTAATGAAATAAACAATTTAAAATCACTTTACTATCATTTGTTGATAAAGATTATTTGTAAGTCTATGAGTGTATCTTAGATGTGATGAACCAGGGATCTTTAATGTTTAATTGAGTCTTTAACTCAATCCTTCATGTTAAATTATTTAAGATTGTGTGAAACCGTGAATATTTGGGCCTCCATTGATGAACATCTTCTGGTTGAAGGAACATTTTGACTATTTTGAAGCTTTCTATTGTTGATTTTTCCAATTTTTGTAAAGGTTCTCAAAGATCTTGTGAAATCAACTTCATCTTGCTTAATTCCCCACCAAAAATTTCAAATAACCATGAATCCTACCTGAAGTACCCTTTTTTGTGTTGTGTATCCACAAATGAACAAATTCTACTACCAAAATATACAGAAGTAAGTAGGTTTTAAGTGTCTTTAGTAACCTAAACCTTGTTCAAAAAATATCTCCATTCTTTAGAAGTGAGAACTTGTGAGAGTTAAATTGTGGTCTATTGATCATATTTTCTCAAGGTTCCCTTGAAAATTGTGCAAATAAGGATCTCTTCATGTCCTTCACCAACATAGGTTACAAAATGGGTCCTCTCACCCTGGTTGAAAGGAATGCAACCTAAAGTAGTGAGGATAGATAAAATCCTTAATGAAGGTGTTATCCATTTATCCAATGCTTGAGTAACAAAGAGTCAACTGAATCCCTTCCCTGGCTACAAAATGACTTATACCATGATTTTTCTTTCTCTAAGTATGTTTTTAAATTTTTGATGTTTCTCAGCTTCCAAGGGAGAATCAATTTGAATACCAACAGTTTCTAATGAAGATTTGAATCTAAGTGTTGACTTGGTAGGACCCAATGAGGCATTATTTAGGATGTTATTTGATATTGCAGACATAGTGGATTACAATAGGACATTAAATTCCCAATATTTTTGTGTGGCATTGATTCAAAGGCTTATTAGAATCAATATTTTATTTTTCACCTTCCAAATGATGTACTTTCACCTTCTAAAGTGGGAGCATCAAAAAACCCATGAGGTACTAAAGCAATTCTTACTCAAGGGTAGGCCATTTTTTAAAGGCACCAATTCACAACATTTTCCCTTTGATCTGCAATGAAGAGTTCAATACGAAAAATATTCCATCATAATATTATGAGCTTGGTGAAGGGGTTTATATAGACATTATTCCTACTCTTTCTCGTAATGTGAATTTGTTGGAACACCTTGTTTCTTCTTAAGAGAAAATCCTCATAGAATCTCCACCTTCTAAACCTCTTGAAGTGTCACCATTTCTTATGTAGAATTTCAAGGGTGAATCCAAATCCAAATCTCCAAATCAAATACATTTAAGCACCATTGTACTTGCACTTCTAGCCACATCAATTTTTCCTACTCAGCCCTATGTCTACAAAGAAAAAGGGAAGAAAGAATTTCCCATAGGTGGCCTGGATCTCCTAAATTGGGTATTTTCTTATCAGAAGAAGATGGAGTTCATGAGCTTCTTAGATGGCACTAGGATAGATATTGATGAACTTATGTCTATGGGCATGTCTCACACCTTGGAAGGGGAAGTTCTATTTGCGTAGATAGTTTTTGCATCAGGGGATTTTTTTCCAAGGAAAAAAAGGATTTTGGACAAAATTCCTCCTTTCAGTGAGGATTTTAAGGTAGTGGAAGATAATAAGGTGTTATTTTCTCTAGTTTACTTTTGATATAGTTCACAAGAATGTATGTAAAGTTTTCCATGGGCTGGGCCCTTATAGAACCCCATTTTTATTTTTCATCAATATAGAAAATTAAAACTGTTACATTGGTCTGCATGTTTCATAATAGATTTAGAATTATATTAAAGCAACATAAAAGTCTACTATGTTGTATCATATTACATTCATGCTTGAAAATATTAATTTAAAGTAATGTTCAACTTAGTATAAAACAAGAGTATCGATAATGAAAAGATGAGAGTTATTAAGAAAAACAAGCCTAAGTTTGTTCACTGGTAAATATGGTCACACCTTCATCTTTTTCACCTTCTTCTTCATCTAGTTGTCTTTGTTTGTATGCATCATACCTTTGGAACAATTTTATAATATCTTATTCATTAGTTTCAAAGTTCTATTTAAATATCAATTGATGCATATTTAGTATATTAATCCATTTGGACATTTTTTTCTTATATTCCATCAATTTCTAAGTTAGCTCAGGATTCTTGATTTCAACAAAGATAAATATTTTGACAACCTCATAGGAACATTGTTCCTCCTTGATGTACTTTTCAAAATATTCAATCAAGGTATTAACCTCCATATCCAAATTAGTAGACTTATGTTTATCAAATACCAGTTCTTCTATTATGTTATCTAGGGTATCAATATTCTTGTATACCCATTACTTATAGGTTATCAAATTTTCCTTAACCCGACTTACACCTTCAACCATGATCTTGGACAGATATTCAAACACATATTGACTCTATTTCTCTAAAAGTGGCACTATCCCCTCCCTTTCCATGAAATATTCATCAAGCTAGTTTATTGCATCAATTTTGGGAAGTATCCCCTCCCAAAAAAACAATTCTCTTTCACACTACTCATTGATTTAATAAATGTCACTGAGTGTTTTGGTAATTTTTTGATAAATTTTTATTGTCATCTAATGGACCTCTCTTCCTTTCTGGGACAAGTCATCTACCCATTTATCTATTGCTTCAACTTTCTTACTATACTTTTCTATTTTATGTAACAATTTAGGGGTAATAGTAGTGAAAACTTCTCTATTTTATTCTATAGGACCTACTAATTTTTACAAGGATGAATTCATTATTTTAATCTATTTTTCAGCTTCTTTTTAGATATTTTATATTCATCAACTTATTGTAGCAGGCGTTAAACTACACCTGTGACTTATTTATTCAATGATTCCCTAGTAGAACTTCCCAATTTTATGTGTTTGACATCATAATCACTTACTAGAATATCATTCTTTGATTTTCCTTGGTAAGGAGTTGCAATTTCCAAGGTCCTGAATCAATTCTGGTCTGTATGTGTTTTAGTAAGAATCTTGACTTTCTTTTAAGATTTTTTGGGTTTCAGAAATACAATGCTAGTGATATCTAAAACTTCCTTTTCAATAACTTCATTCTCCCTTTCTTGAAAAACACCTTCTAACCATCCAGTCACATGGGAATTCCCCATCTTTTCTTCTTCTGGTTTGAGGTGTGGGCTCTTAGAGTACACCACTAATTCTTTTAATAATTTTTCTCCTCTTATCATTTACTTTTAACTTTCCAAAGTTTCCATCTTTGACAACCCTTTTCCTTAGTTCTGAATCTGAGACTGAGTGATATATTTTGACCCCTTACCATTCATTACTTTTTCATCTCAATCTTTACTCTTTGTAGAAACAATAGGTTCACTTAGTGCTTCCTTAGGGTTTTCAGGAGGAGTGGTAATCATACTTATATCCAACTTCTCTGTTGAAATAACTACCACATTTGTAACTTCCTTTGGATTATATTTACCCAGATTTAAATCTTTAAATGGATCCTTTTCCTTTGAAATGTATTCACCCTATATAAGTGGTTTTTAATTGGATAAGTTTTCTTAGGTCTACTCTTCAACCACCTTCTTCTATGTTGGCTGAGACTCAAGGTTTGGGTCCTTATTTTTACCTATACTTTCTTAAGTTATCACTTAAGTAGGTTCCCTTACTTATTTTTATTTCTCAGCCACAATATCTTTCATGACATTTGTCCCTTGAGAAAAATCACCCTCCTTAACTACCTCAGCATCATTGGGTGGTTGGTTTTTAGTATTGACAACACCTATTATAGGTATATCATTCAAAATTGTTTGATTCATTGTTTTAACATCCATATCAAGGCTTGTGTCTTCATTTTGAATACTTTGAGGTTGA